>JAOTQR010077975.1:0-11681 GCA_025774065.1 Solanum ossicruentum
TATATGTTGATGGGGGGAGTATGTATGTGTGTGTGTGTCTCTCTCTCTCTCTCTCTCCTCTCTCTCTCTCTCTCTCTCTCTCTCTATATATATATATATATATATGATATTATCTCTACAGTATTAGGGATGACCAAGCCTAGCTCAGGGTGTTGTAGACCCGGGTAAACCTATTACGGGGTTGGTACCTCTTTCGCCTAGCTCAGGAGGTGGTAGGCCCAAGTAACCATGTTGGGGGTTGGTACCATCAACCTTGTGGGGGGGGGGATTTATACTCCATCAACCTTGTTGGGGAGTTTGTACTCCATCAACCGTGTTGGGGTTTGTACCCATCAACTATTGGGGGGTTTATACTCCATCAACCTCTAGAAAGGGGTTGTAACTCATATGCCTCTCCAAGGAGGTGGTAATACTTGGATTGGACTAAGAATTGTCTCTCCCTACACATGTCTTTAAGTAGGCTTAGCTATTGCTATGCCATGATCAGTATGAAAGTCTTATTCGAGTTGTTATATTCTATGAAAGCATGTGTTTACTTCAAGCATCATTCATACATGCCATATTGTTATTATACTATCCATTGCTTACGATTATACATTTTACTAATGATGTCTATCTCTTGTTAGATTGCATTCCACATAATTAGTATATTCAAATGTACTAACGCATACTCTATGCCTACATGATATCACCATGTAGGAATCGAAGCTCCTATTGATTCTCCTCGTGGCTAGATGGATTGTTCAAGTTAGCTTTTGGTAAGTCCTTATGCCCGGGATAATATCTATCTTATTACATGCTTATGTTTAGACTACATCTTGTATATTTTTGGGGAACACTTATGAGGATGAGGGTGAGCCTGGTTGCTTATCTTGGTCCCCGCTAAGTTCTATGTTTAGAGATGTTGTTGGATAAGTTATGTATTATTCTTGAGCTTTGATTCATCTATATTATTTAAGTATTAATCTCTCTCTCCCTTAGTCCTAATTCCCCTTGTATATATCTCTCTTGTTGTTTTATCGTGCTTCCACGACCAAGGATGTGTGTGTGATATGCTAAGAGGCTTGTCTGGGGTCCCTTCGGGTTCCCCATTCGCTGTTCATGTCTAGGCCTTAGGCTTGGTTCGTGACAGTGAATGATGGTATCAGTATACTAAGTAGTTAGATCCTCAAATTCCAATGCACCACGTCAATTAGAGTCCTATTCATGGTTGTGTTGTGCATCGCAGCTATTATAAGAGGCTATGAGATATTTTAGGAAATGTTTACCTTCTTCATGGACTTAAAAAGTCATACTTTAGAAGTGAGATGGGGTTTTCCTCTCTAATGAATGTTCTTTTCTCTTATAGTTGATCATGTCGCTTATAAAAAGGAGGCGAAGGAAGGTAACTTGAAGGTTTTGATTTTGATGAATCCAGGTTCCGCTATTCCTTTCTTTATTATTTTCGGTCACTAGTGGGCTTCTTGTGTGTCACGAGTGATTATGTGAACCTTTGGTGTCTACCTCTGTGTTGAGTATGTTGTTGTTAGAAAGTCCATAGGTATTGTTCCGTGTTCATATTGCATTGGGTCTTGACTAGTGGCTTATTAGACTAGATGTGGTTGATTTCGGATGACATACTTGAGGTGGATTAGTTACATGCATGATATGTCTTTGTTATTTGTGGGACCCGTAGGGTAGATGTAATTCCTTAATAAGTCGCTCTTGAGTGGTAGTGAAGGGGTAGGTTTATTCTTGTATCAAGGTACAATTGATCTCTAAGGATTGTATTTATCATCCTGAGGAAGTTAGGGGTGTTGAACCTAAGTTATTTCTATTTGAGCTATTTTGGTGGTAGTTGAGTTCTTGAATGTCCTTTTCGACCATGTCAATAAGTCTCATGAATAGGATCTTTTAACCCCTACCTTGTTATACTTATGATAGTCCCTGGTGGTGATATGTTAGTTGTTTCCCTAAGTAAGAAGGAGCATGTGAGTCATTTGAGGGTGGTACTACCAAGTTTAGGGAAGAGAAGTTGTATATTAAGTATGAGAGGTGCTGGTTTTGGTTACCAGAGGTTGCCTTCCTAGGTCATGTGTTGTTGGGGGATGGAATTAAGATGGGCCTAGTAAGATGAAGGTGATTAGAGATTGGTGTAGATCTTTGAATTCATCAAATATTGGGAGCTTCTTGGGCTTAGTGGGCTATTACCAGAGTTTGTGAATAGGTTATCTTCTATTGCTTCTCCTGGGACTTAGTTGACCTTAAGTAAGGACAGTGTTGTGACCGACGTTTTGAGTAGGGTGATTTGATAGGTTCAGGAGTTGGTATTTCATATGTTATTCCTTCATGCTAATTGGATCCATGTGTGTGTCTCAGAGTGTTCCATGAGTCTATTGTGGCTAGGAGGGGTCTATAATAGTTGCCCCATATTCTTATTGCATAGAGTCTTGTCTCGTGATCTTGGTTGAACTTAGCTTGATAGGTTGGAGGCCTTGGGGTGGTTTGGGCTACTTGCATAGCATGCTTCCAATAAGTGTAGGACCTGTAAGGTTGTAAAATGATGGTTAAGGATGGAAGATCTATTTGGTGGGCTACGATGGGTTAGTCACTTCTATAAGATTGATCTTTGGTTCGAGTTTTGTCCCCAAGTGAGGATGAGGGTAAGTGATATCCCTAAGTGTCTTTTCGGACTAGGGGTGAGCATTTTGAATATTGGTGGAGTTGTTTGATTGGCTTATGCATTGGTTGTGTTTATGGGTTTCATGAAAAGGGTCTTAAAACCCTACCTTGGCATGTTTTGGGGGCCTCTACCGAGGTAGTATTGATTTATTTAGAGCTTGTGAATCATTTGGGGTAGTGTTGCAAATCATGGGGAATGAGGTTGTTTGCTAAATATGATAGGCGTGAGTTGAGGATAATGAGAAGGTGGTTAGAACTCCTTAAGGATTGTGATGTGAGTGTGCATATTGAGGTTAATGTTATGGTTGATGCACTAAGTAGGGTGTTTATGGGTAGCCTAGCATTGTGGATAATGGTGGTAAAGAGGTGACAAATGGGGTCCTTTGGTTTGCCAGATGGAGAGTTATGTTGAATTAAGTTGAGAATGGGTTTTTGGTGGTTCCAATTTCTTTTGGTTGCAGAGGTCTAGTTAAGCAAGGCCTTGGTTCCGCCTTATTAGAGTTGGGAGTTTTCGGTGGAAGGATGGTGCAACGGGGTTATCTCCTAAGGGGGAGATGGTGGTTTGTGGTACCAAGTGGGCTATGTGAGTTTAAGGTTGACTAATGAGTTTGTGGTTGTGAGTCCTTATAGAATGTAGACGAAGATTGGTAAGGTTGCATACAGATGGGAATTTCCTAGGGGTATGAATATGGTTCGTCCGGTTCTTCATGCTTCAAGGTTGAAGGGATGTATTGGTGACTCGAGTGTTGTAGAGCTCTTTGAGGTTATAGGTATTATGGAGGGTGAGTTGGCTTAGGAGAAGGTCTTGGTGGAGGTATTAGATAGATGGATGGAAGAAGTTGATTAATAAGGATGTAGTTCTTGTCGACGCCCTTTCGAAGAATCGTGAAGGCGAAAGTGTTTCTCGGGGAGCCTAAGTAGGCATGGAGGAGTAATGCCCGTATCTCTTTCATTCTATTCAAGCTTATTATAACATGTCAATTCCTTTATGTTTCCAAGTCCTGTGTTTCGGACCCTATGTCATTGTATGCATCCATGTTTATGTTGATGAGTTCATGGTGATTTTAACACTTGTGTTGAGATTTTGAAAATAGTGTTTAAGTGCATTGTTGCATTCTTGTTGGAGTTGATATCTTCATAATTACTCTTCTAATGTATGTTTCTTTGACATTCGGGGACGAATGTTCCCAAGGGAGAGATATTGAAACGATCCCAAAAAGTGCCCGAAAATGTGCCTCGAAAGTGCCCAAAATCATAATTTCTATATATCTCAAAATTCGTGCGTAATATCGAAAATTCAACTTCATATTCTTGTTCAAGGGGTAACATTGAGTGGGAGATGGGTCTAACCCGAATTTTAGAGCAACCGCAGCAAAATCCAAAATTTTAAGTGAGCAACAAAAATAGTGTGCCTGCGCGCCCCTGGAGCGATGCGGCTAGGGCACGCCATTGCCTTATTTTGTGCCCAGATATTTTTTTTCGGTATAAGGCTTTTTGGTCTAGATCCTAAGTCTTCCCATACGTGAAAATACCTATACTTAGCCATATTTCACCTTCATATCATTCAAAACATTACTCGATGCTTTCTCAAACACGTAAACTAATGTTTCATCCAAATTCAAGTGTACCAAACTCATTCCAGATCTCGAGAAATTCATTCAATCTTCAATCTCTCATCCAAATTTAATTCAATCTTATTTATGTCATTTAAGACCATCGTGGATTCCCTACATCAAACAAAGTTCAAAGGAATTTCCATTAGCTAAGTTTTGCACAAGCACCGGTAAGAGGATCAACTTTAAAGGGTCATATCTCATAAAACACAATGATCTGAGTGGCCCAGTCAAATTAAAGCTCTTTGAATTAGATTTCCAATGCACTTGGTTTCACCTTATTTAGAGATAATATGAAGAAGTTATGCCCATTTTTGTAGAACTCGTATGTGCAGGGATATATACAGGTTTTTGCTAAATTCCATTTCACTAATGGCATTCCATAAATTTAGTCATTTCTATTGGCCTTTTGGGGATTCCTGATGTTCACGCTCCAATAAGAAAGTGGTCGCTTTCAGCAAATAACCTAACCAAAGTCTAGGGATAAAATCCATAAGTAATTTGGGGCTTGACTACAAGATTTCACTACTAATCATTTCAAGCATCAATAACTAAAATCTCTATATGGGGAGGGGGGTTTGTGATACAAAAACAAAAGTAAAATAAAGACTATACTACTACACGGGAAAACACTCAATTTTAAGGGACAACTTGGGAATTGTATTTCCCATGATTCGTTGACTCGGTTACCCTAGGTAACATAGCTACAATTGAAGAGTCGCATGCAGGACAGCAGCTTAGGTTCTTCTAGGCCTCTTATGAAGGTGGAGGTCGAATTTCACCATGGTGCTTGGTTGGCAACCATAGCGTGCCAACTAACCATTACCAATTGTCGTGGTCAACCTCCCCTTGGTCAGGTTTGGTTGATTAGACAAGAAGACATCGATTCAATCCTGTCTTCTACTTTCTTTTCCTATTCATCACTACCTTTGTCGGGCTCGTGATAGTAGGCAGGGTTTGGTGTTGGCAACTACCAAACAACTATCATAATTAAGGGAAATAGAAAATACATGCAAAACCCCAATCATAGAAATGCAATAAACCTAGGTCATCTCAAGTCAACTACCCATGGTTCCCACAACCCTAAGTTGTGGGTGCTTAGCTACTCATGGCTAAGGAAAAACCAACAAAATGCAAATAAATGACATGATTGAGAATTTCACCTAAGGCAATAAAGATTGACAACACCACAAGTAGCAAACCAAAAGCTTGATAGATTGACAATGAGCACAAAGCAAGGTTTATAATCCCCAAAATTGGGTTTTCCCAGAGCAAAAGATAATCTAAGCTAAAAAACTAAAAATACTCTACAGAGAATATTCAAAGATGATAAAAGCTCCTCTGATTCGAATCTTTTCTCTGAATCCTAACTTAAACTATAAATAGTATTTACAAAATAACCCTAGGATTTTCACAGAAAAGACAGCTAGCAACCGATAAGTCTCGTAGGTACGACTCGTGGGATGACCTATGAGTCGTAGTCGAGGTCTCATATCAGATTATTGGCATCTTCGACTAAACTGGTACAACCCATAGGTACATGTCATAGCTTGAGCGATGACTCATATGTTCCTCTCATAATCTTGGCCTTCAGTTTTTTGTCCAACATTATTGTAACACCCCACATTTTACATGTACTAATGCTAAGTAAATGAATCATGATAATGTTTGGTCAAATTAGTGTCAATTCATAAAAGTGCTTAAATATTATGTTAATGGGCGACATGTGAGTCTAAATGCTTAAGAGGGTCGAGAGTATATATGTGTTGGTGTTAAACTTAGGATATATTAGCCCAAGACTAAGTAAAAGAATTGAGGTTATTGTATGACTTAATAATCTAGTATGTGAGTCACCTACTTTCTTAGCTTAAAATTGATAGCTAAATGGAGACGAGGATTGACACCGAATTTGTTCAAGTTTGATTATGAATAAATTCCATGTTAAGGGTGTAACTTTAGCCAATGTTTTAATGGACCTTGTTTTCAGTCCAAGAAGAATTTAAAAACATTCTAAGTACACCACAAACCACTTGGCCTTTTGGACCCAAAACCAACTAAGAAGAAAGCTGAAAATTTGGTAGCCAAGGTCCATCATATTTGAGACCCATTTAGGCCCAAGTTTAACGGTCAAGATGCTGAATCAAAAGGATATTAATGGGCGTCATTATCTGGTCAAAAGTGGAAGACAAAGTTGCACAAATTAATCTTTAAAAATGGATCAAGTGCAGCACTAATTCATTCTGCTAGGAAATAAAGTTTCAGCTTCATTAAAGTTTGTTGTCTTCTCTCTAATTCACTTCACCAAGCTGCGAAAACAATTCACTAAGGATCTTGAAGGAAATCCATTATCTATAAGGCAAAGGTAAGCAATTATAGTTGTGTATTTGGTATGGTTTCTTAATGAAAAACAAGAAGTATATGCTATTATGTTATGCTGGAAATTCTGGACAGCATGTGTCCTAAGTGTTGTTGTGAACATTTCTTCTTGTTCAAGAGGATTTTCTCTTAATTGGTTGGAGGAATTATAAATTATAAATTAATACTTATGTTCTAAAAATATATAGGTTTTTAGTCATGTAATTAAGCTGTTTCACCACTTTTACAGTCCACAAAGACGAGTTGTTGTACAATGTCGTAATTTCACTCTAAAAAGAAACTTGGGAGCTGAAAATTGTAATATGTTGTTCCACGACCTTCACCTATTCTGGGACTATTTTTGGACTGATTTAAGACTGGTTTTATGTGTGAAAACATTAGATAAAATTTTGTTAAAGTTAAAACAAGTTTGGGATTGTCGACGTCAAAGTGTGGTGAAAGGATGTAACATTATGCCGCTTGTTTGTATGTTGTGAAGAATTGTTATGTGTTGTGCTTTGTAGGCTATTTTAGGACTTTTATGGGTCTGAAAATAAGATTTACATGACATGTACAAAAGAATGGTTGTTAGAAAATATGTTTATAAGTGAAAAGGTTGAAGAAATGCCTTTGCGTCATTAATTGAAAGCTTGCTATCTGGGTGATTATTTTTATGATATTGGACTGCCTAGAAGTGTTGTGTTGCTGCTAATACTAATCTCATTACTTAATATACTATACCTAAATATTTGAGGGAAACTAAAGCCACTCCAAGGTAGTAACAAGGTCATACAACGAGGTATGTAAGGCTATTTGATTTCGTATCATTTGGCATGAAACATAGATTTCTCCTTGGTACATAAAAGTATTTACCAGCTCCGATACAACAATTATTTGTGTCTCCATTTGTGTTACATATTCATATGATTCCATACATAATCACCTTCGAATCTACATCCATACTTGGATACCAAGTTGCATGAACTCTTGTTGCTAAGTAATGTTCACGAGTTGTTTCATTTCATTCGCGTTGCATTATCAATGCAACATACTCACTCCATTGCCATATTGCCTTTTATGGTTATATACATATCATATGTTATATATACAGCCTAAAGCTCCAATATTATGACCACCAAAAGAATCATCTCAAAGATAATTGAAAGATAAAGCATATTGTTTATTGATGGGTGGTAGCCCAAGGGGTGGAAGAATCACCTAGCCAGGGACAATCCTATCATGGGTGGTAGCCCGAGGGGTTAAGGAAGAACCTAGCCAGGGATGATCCCGATATCCCGAGGGATGGAAGAATCACCTAGCCAGGGAAAAATCTCATTGCGGGTGGTAGCCCGAGGGGTTAAGGAAGAACCTAGCAAGGGACGATCCTGACACAGTTATGCCACTGATTAGCTGGTCATTTATAGTACATGATGGGCACAGATTATACAGTAAAGGTAAGCAATATAAAGAACATAAAGTACTCGATCCCAAAGTATAACTAAATGTGGTCTCTTATTCTATACTAGTGCATAGTTTCATTTGAGTTGTATTTCATATATAGTATTTGCTGCCTTACATACTCATTACATTATCTCATACTGACATCCCTTACGGGGAACCTGCATTTCATGCTGCTGGTACAGGGGCTAGTAGATCTCCTCAGTCGAGTACAGGATATTCAACTGCTATTACCAAGCTCCAAGTTATTCCGGAGCTTTGTATGTTTTTAGAGCTTATATGTTTGCATTATATAGTTAATTCAGACGGGGCCTATCCCGAACATTAGCAGATACTTTCTCTTAACTAGAGACTTTGTAGACTATGTAAATTAAAGTGTGGTCATGTCTCGTACTTTAGACACCGTGGCCCCAATGGCCTATCCATACGCATCTCCTTTTAACTTATTATTACCGTTTATCTTCTTAGAAGCATGCCAAACATAGAAATTCCTTATAATATGTATATAAAACACATAGATATAGGTTGATTCTTCCAGGCCTTATCGACAATGGGTGGCAGTCCTCCCCAATGGGACTTTGGGGTGTGACAGAAGTGGTATCAGAGCGAGTCATCCTAGGGAGTCTACCAAGTCATGTCTATGTAGAGTCTTGTTTACCGATATGTTGTGCACCATATCTATAAGCAGGAGGCTATGTGGCATTTAGGAGTTGTTACTTTCTTTTCATTCTTTATATCGTGCCATAGAGCCAAGTATAATAGATGGATTGTGTCTAACTCATAAATTGTTAAGCAAGTATGCCACAAACTAGGAAGAACAAAGGTAAAGGCAAGGCAGTAGAAGTGGTGGCTGGTACACCTAGTCATGTGAGACAACAAAATGAGGCTCAAGATGAGTCTCTGTCACAAACGCCTCTAAACCTCCTAGCTCCTGATAAACCCAAGAGTAGTGAAATTCCCCCAGAACCACCTATCCATGCTATAGTGTAGGATCTGAGGAATGCAGTCTAACTATTGACTTGCATAGTTACTGGCCAAGGACAAAGATAGGAAGGTCCAATCATAGGTGCAAGTAGGATAGTTGATACGAGGATACGTGACTTCCTTAATTTAGACCCTCCAGCCTTCACTGGATCTGACCCTAATGAATATCCCCAAGACTTTATTGATCAGATTCAGCGAACTTTAGATGTTATGCATGTGAGTGGTACAGAAGCTGTCAAGTTAGCGACATATGAATAGAATGGTGTGGCTATATTGTGGTATGAAGCTTGGAAGCAATCCAAAGATATAGATGCACCCCCAACCACTTGGAAGGAGTTCAAAGAGGCTTTTCAAGACAATTCCTTGCCATTAGAGATCTGAGAGGCCCATGTAGATCAGTTCTTTAATCTCCACCAAGGGAATATGAGTGTGTGGAAGTATAGTCTCCAGTTTAATTCCCTATCTAGGTATGCTCCTAATGTAGTTGCTACTATGGCAGATAGAGTTCATCGGTATGTGGATAGATTGAATACGTATCTGGTCAGAGACTGTACTATTGCTTTCTTGAATAAAGACATGGACATAGCAAGGATGCAAGCTTTTGCACAGAAATTGGAGGACCAGAGGTTTAAAAGAAGGACACAGGAGTTAGAAAGGGCGCAATCTAAGTGGACCAGATCTTCAAGGCAGTTTACACCATCCCAAGGTGAGTTCAGGCCTCGGTTTTCCAATAGACCGCCTAGGCTATCATTTTCCTATTCTGCAGCCAGTGGTCCACCACAACTTCAAGGGTCTAGAAGTAATTAGTTTGGTCAACGAGATGAGGGACAAGGTTCACAAATAATAGGAGGATCTGTAGGCCAGTCAATGACTCCTAGGCAGCCTTGTAAATAGTGTGGAAGAAATCATCCGGGTATATGTCATGTTGGGACAGATGGTTATTATTGGTGTGGTGGCCAGGGCACATGATAAGAGATTGCCCGAGGAGGTGTATGGGTGAGATAGCACAACCTACTGGGTTAGCTGTGGCATCATCATCCTCAGTTCCTCAATTAGGAAGGGGCCAACAAGTACCTATAGGTCATGGTAGAGGTGTTAGAAGAGAAGCTAGCTCTAGCGGGGTCCAGAATCACACTTATGCTCTGGGGAGTCGACAAAATCTGGAAGCTTCTCTTGATGTGGTCACAGATACATTGTCCATATTCTCTCATAATGTATATGCATTAATTGACCTTGGTTCTACACTATCGTACATTACCCCACTAGTTGCTGGAAATCTTAAGAGGACACCCAAATTATTGAATAAACTATTTGAGGTGTCTACGCAAACCGGTGAATATATTATAGCTAGAAGGGTTTATTATGACAGTGTAGTAACTGTTTGTGACCGTGACACATTGGCTGACCTTATTGAGTTAGAAATGGTGGAATTTGATATCATAATGGGTATGGATTGGTTATCTTCTTGTTATTCCACTGTGGATTGCTGAACTAAGAAAGTGCACTTCCACTTTCCAAATGAGGCAGTCCTTGAATAGGAAGGCAATGTTAGGGAACCAAAGGGGAAGTTTATCTTTTACTTTAAGGCCAGAAAGATGAATCTAAGGGGTATATATGTCATTTAGTTAGAGTAATTGATATAGAGGCAGAATCGCCAACTCTTCAATCAGTACCACTAGTGAATGAATTTGTTGATGTGTTCCCTGAAGAACTCCCAAGCTTACCTCTTGAACGAGAAATAGATTTTGGTATTGACTTACTTCTAGGCACTCAACCTATTTCTATCCCTCTATATAGAATGGCCCCGGCAGAGTTGCGTGAATTAAAATAGCAATTAAAAGACTTATTGGAGAAAGGTTTTATAAGACCTAGTGTGTCCCCTTATGGTGCACCAGTGTTATTTGTTCGCAAAAAGGATGGCACCTTGAGAATGTGTATCGACTATTGATAATTGAATGGGTGGCCATTAAGAACAAATACCCCCTCCCCAGGATTGATGATTTATTTGATCAATTACAAGGTGCCAAATGTTTTTCAAAAATTGATCCGAGATCAGGGTATCACCAAGTGAGGGTGAAGGAGGAAGATATACCTAAGATTGCTTTCAGAACACGGTACGATCACTTTGAATATCTTGCTATGTCATTTGGGCTAACAAATGCACCAGCAATTTTTATGGACCTGATGAACAGGGTATTTAAGCCATTCTTGGATGTGTTCGTGATAGTGGTTATAGATGACATTTTGGTATACTCAAGGTCAGAAGAGGACCATGCAAAGCAATTACAATAAGTGCTACAGGTTCTTCATGATCGACAGTTGCATGCTAAGTTTTCTAAATGAATTTTGGCTAAAATCAGTGGCATTCTTGGGTCATATTGTGTCTAAGGAGGGAATAAGTGTTGATTCACAAAAGATAGATGCTGTGAAAGATTGGCCAAGGCCAACATGCCCATGGAAGTCCGGAGCTTCCTAGGTTTAGCAGGTTATTACAGAAGGTTTATTGAAGGTTTTTCTTCCATTTCTGTACCTTTAACAAAGTTGACACATAAGGCAACCAAGTTCTAATGGAATGATGCATGTGAAAGGAGCTTCCAGGAACTAAAAAAT
>JAOTQR010077976.1:0-11681 GCA_025774065.1 Solanum ossicruentum
GGAGTTGTCCCGTAAGGTGAAGTATGGTCTACCCTTGGCAAGTAGATCACCTCTTTATCGATGAGGGGATTTCATCGGGATTCCAAGTAATAGCTCGCTTGGTCTTACTTCTGTCAGTTGAGGTTATATCCCAAATATATATATAGGAGTGCATCATTTGTATTTCATGCATCATGACTTTCATAACATCTCGTTATATTACATTCTTTTATATTCAACTCTTTCGATATTATGTGTCTTGTCATTTAACGTTGATATACAGGTTTTGGTAAGTTACATGCATTGCACCCCGCATACTAAGTACATTCAGATATACTAACATATACTCTTTCCTACATGATTTTACCATGTAGGGATCGAGGACTTTTACTATCCACTATTTGATGTTTAGCTCGGATTTCGAATTTACTTGTAGTGGTAAGTCCTGTCTTTCAAGGACGAACCACTATCTATATACCTATGTTACTTACTTCTCTTTATGTAATTGAGGGTGAGCCCAGGGTATGTCTTGGACCTCGACCCATCAATGTAGAGGCATTGTTGGATACCTTGTAAACCTCTTCACGCTATATGTTATGTGTTATGGTTAATTCTATGTTATGTATTTGGTTATCTTTAAGTACTAATATGTGACTTGCTCTCATGTTGATGGAAAGCTCCTAAGTCCCAAATTTTCCCCATAGTGTGAGTCCTACTTTTTCGTACCTTAGAACTATGTGTTGATTGTTAATTATGCTTCCGAACCGATGATGCGAGTTTTGGTATCTTTAGGCTTGTTTGGGGACTGTCAGGTTCCCATACGCCATGTCACATCTAGGTCCTAGGTCTAGGGCATGACAAGTATAGGGGCAAGCCTATAGTATTAGTCATTATGCATGAACACCTTTTGTAAGAGTGACTGTGTTTGCATAGTCCCAAAGCTAAATTTTGAAATCATTATTGGGTGGAAAAAATGATACTTTTTTTTGTGAGGGCACTGGTATTGCATTGTTAGTATTTGACTTGTTCAATGATTGTGGACTGTTGATATTCCCTTGTTTGTCATAGTTGTGTTGTCAAATGCACTTGTTTTGGTTTGTTAAATAGCTATCTGATCTTGTTTTGAAAGTTGGTGTGGGTACCTGAGTTTGAATTGTATGTGATGTATGCCATTGGATAGAGGTCTGTGTATTGCTATATTGTCTATATAGATTGTGTCATCGGTTGAGGGCATGTAATAATGTTAAGTTGAGGGTGTTGCTGTGCTGTCAAAATACAACACATTTAATGCTTAAAATATAGGATCTTGTGTGTTCTCAATGTGACATTTATGGTTTTTTTGTGTTTTTGGTGTTTAGTTTTGCAGGAAAGTAGGTTTGCATGATTTTGGGGCAAAATTGAAGACTTTTATGGTTTTTGATGATTTCTATGACCCTCTACGAATTGTAGGGGATTCTACGAGTTGTTGAGTAGGTTTCGTGAAGATTTTCAGTGAAAGATGATATATGAAGTTCAGCTATACGAGACATCTTTAGGAATTGTAAAGAGTGGTTTCGTGAAGAATTCCAATAAAGGACTAGGTGATGTAGATGAAGTCTATGAAGTGTAATACAAGTTTGAATCAGTCTGTCGTAAATGCCAAGATCTCAAGAGTTGAGTACGAGACCCCGATTACAACTCGTAAATTAATTTACAAGTCGTAAATGCCTATCGTAGAAAGTCGCCAACCAGTTTTTCTATTGTTTAAGGACTTGTTTGTAAATACTATAAATAGTAATTTTTAGGTCATTATTCAGGAGAGTGCAGTAGAGAATATCATTAGAGAGTACTTTTAGGGTTTTGTACTTGAAGACTTCAATCTTGGAGGAGAATACACTTGTGGATTCATTGTATCTTCAAATCTTGTGATTCTCAATATTGTTTGGATTTTCTTGTTCTTCAACTTAATTGGGTAAGTGATTAACTATGTTTTCTCAATTCATGATTTCTTCATCTACCCATAACATGAGTAGCTAAATTCATAATTTGGGGTTGTGGGATCCATAAAGGTCTAACCAAATAAACCTGGATAATTTGCAATTCTTGGAATGTGTATTTACATATATTAATCAATTCTCTTTGTTTTGCATGTTTTCTAGTGGTGGTCAATATTAGAACTTGCCTAGTGTTACCTTCCCGATCTGGGTGGTAATGAATAGGAAAAGAGATTGATTAATGGGATTCGATGATGTGTTCTCGTCTAATCAATCGAACTAGACCAAGGAAAGGTTGACTAGGACCACAGGTAATGGTTAGTATTGCACGCCATGGAGATGGGCCAAGTCACATAGTGAAATTCGCCTCTCACCTTTGACCAAAGGGCTTGGTGAACTTAAATTACCGTCTTACATGCTATACAGTAGTCGAGAATCGGTTGATCTAGGGAAACTGAGTTGGTGAATCATGGGGAGAAAAATTCCGAAGCTGCTCTCCATTATTGATTTTCTATTGCTTTAGTTAGTTTAGTTTAATTTCTTCTTGAACACTGCAAACCCACCCTCCCTCGGGGAAGTGAGTTGTTAATTACTTGAACCGCGTATTGGTGAATTCTTTGTGGGTCTCTGTATTCTTTGTGGTATTCGACGCTAATCTTGGTTGGATTTTATATTTGAGAACAACCGCTTTATCCTCTAAAAGATAGGCGTAACTTAGGCGTGATCATAGACCTTAACTCAATGGCATACATCACCTAAATCATAAACTCAAACACCCACACCAACTTTTCAAAATAGGATCAGTTAGTTATCTAGTAGACCAATACAGCCTGGTGCATCTAATAGCACTATGACAAGCAAGGGATTATCAACAGTCCACAATCACTGAACAAGTTTGGTATTAACAATGCAATGCAAGTGTCCTCACAGAAAGAAGTCTCACTTTCACACTCAACGTTGTTTTCATGTTTAACCCTTGGACAATGCAAAATCACTCATGCTCACAACAAATATTCATGCATAATGTCTAATACAATAGGCCAACCCCTATAATCATGACTTAGACCTTCAACTAATTGGATTAGGATCACTTTAGGACTTTATAGGCTTGTAATGCAGGCTCGGGGGGCTTTGGTATTATATTATGGGAAAATAGTGACTAAAGGCCCTCCTTGACATTGCATTTTTCTATATTTTTGCCCTACCAACTGTATTATTTTCACCTTATTATCCCTTTTCCTATTTCAAGCTTTTTTGGGTGCTTTCTTTTCATTTTCAACTTTTTGCCTTGTTTCTACACTTCATTTTTCTTTTTAGGTTACACTAAAGCATCACTTATTTTTCTTTGCACCCAGTACATAGTTTTTCCCCTTTTTCTCTGTATCATTAACTCAGCCCCTTATTTTTGTGTTTTACCCTTACACCAGCCACTCTCAATTTAGGCTTTTGGCCTCTGTTGAGGTACACAATATCCGTCCTCAGAACCAAGTCCACTGTTAGTAGCCACCCTCAACTTAGGCTTTTTACCTCATCAAGGTACACAATGTTCAAGGAAGGACCAAGGCTAATTTTAGGATTTTACAACTAACAAGGCTATGTTAATCAAGTGTTTTCAAAGAATAGGTACATTTTAGGCTCAAACATTACAATGGCCTAAGACCATTGTACTCCAATTAATCTACAATCTACAATCTAACTTAGAGTAACAAGGCAAGTTCTGAATTAGCACAAAACTCATGAATCCATCAAATTAAGCTCACACTCACATGACACTGCATACATTATCAACAAAAGACTCTTAGATCATGCTTTTTATCTCAATATACCCCTACTTATCAGAACAGACATTGTCACACACCTAAACATGCATGATTGCTATCTAACTACTAATCAAAATTCTTGTGGGTGTCATTTTTCAAATAAAACACAAAATATGATATATGCCACAAGTATTGGTACTATATGCTACAAATACTATCTAAACATCCAAAATGTGTTGGTTCAACATAAATTAAATTTCCATGGGGAAAATGGACACAGACAAGAAAACCCCGGGATAAAAAATTGGGGTAGTTATGGATCTAAGCTACTCAAATCTGACTGAGGCTCATAACTACGTACACCCCATCAAAAGGATATGCATTGTCCCCAATTCAAAAAATCAAAACAAAATAACACATAAGGGCTCAAAAAGCATACCTGGGCGCTTAAGCGCTAGTGTTCCATGGGTTGCCTCTCAAGTAGCGCTTGATTAATTATCGTGACACGACATAGATAGCTTGAGTACTCAAACTTCCTCAATCTTTTGTGCTCCCTTATTGATACCTTTAGCATGTTTTCGGGTACTCCCCTCACCACATTTGCCTCCACCCTATGCCTATCAGTATTCTTTAGATCCAACGCTATGGTGCGTGTCATTATGCCTCTTTGAATCTGCCTTAATTGGGCTGACACTAGTCCAAACTGTCGATTGAGCTACTTGATTGCCGTTGAATGTTTTTCAACTTTCTGGTTTATATTAGCAATGTCGGACGTAATTTCCTTAAAGTCTCATCTTATGCATCCACCCTTTTTAACAACTGCTTGAGCATCTCCTTAATTCTAGGATTCCTAGCTCCCATATCACGATTGGGTGGGGGGGTGGTAGGGGGCGGGGGAACATAGTGGCTACCCCTATGCCGTCCTTGCAGCCCCCATACTTAGTGTGGTGGCTTTCTTTCCCTGGCTTGGTTAGCTCTTGCATCTGCATCATTAGCATCTCTAGATTGGCTTTGTTTTGAGCAAGCATCCTAAGTATCTCCGCATTTATTTTCTCTTAGGAAGAGCTCATACTAGCAGTATGGTTTGTTAGATACCTATTCATGGGTTCCCACACATGGTTTTCCTTCGCCACCACATCCAGCTGCTCAACAATTTCTACGAATGGTTGGTCTACGAACAAACCTCCCAAGAGGGTATCAACACATACTTGACTATTTGCATTTAGAGTTAATAGAAACTTTCCACCATGACATTATCCACAATTTTATGGTCTGGTGCACTCATCAAACATCTCTTAAACCGCTCCCATGCGGCAAGGATTGAATCACTAGGAAATTGCACAAAGTTGTTGATCTGGTCCTCTAACTTGAGCTTCTTTGGTTTAAGAAAGTACCTTGCTATGAAAGCCCTATGGAATTCTACCCAATTGGTGATCGAACCCAGTGGGAGCTCAGATAGCCATAATGTTGTATTGCTCGTTAGAGACAATGGGAAGACATGAAGTCCTAAAACATCTACAAATAGATTCTGTGTTTCTATCAAACTCTTACAGACAAATTCCACATTGTGTAGGTCACTATGAGGATACTCCGATGGTAAGACAACAAATAGCCCACCTTTATGCAGCTTCTGAAGTAACCCACTCGAGACTGTGAACTTTGTGTCTGCCAGTAGTGGTTGCAACACAATATATCTAGACACCGCCATACCAATAGGATTCGACCTATACTGATTCTGTAGGTAAGCAATCGCGTTGAAATCTTGAGGCTGTGGAGCAATATGCACCAGAGGAGGTGGGTTCTCATTCTCAACATCCTCATTATTATTCCAATTCAAAGTTGCATTGGCCACGCTATTAGTGTTGTCTTGGGCCATTCATCTCAACATTCTGTGGATCTTTGGGTCAAACGGAGTTAAGGGATTGCCTTGACTTTGAAAGTTGGACATACACTATACCTATACCCTGAAAAAGATCAAAAACAATAAACAAAAGTAAAATAAGGGAACTAAGGATTAACACTCAAATTACTAATGAATGCACTATGTCTATCCGTATTCCCCCACAACGGTGGCAAAATCTTGATATCGCGAAAGTTACACCTCTTTTTTAGAGGAAAAAGTGGTCACTATCAAGAAATAAAACCTAACAAAGGTTGGGGTCGAACCCACAGGGAATACGTCTACTCAAGAGAATTCACCAATTTACAATTGAAATGATTAACCATCTTACTTCCCCACAGAGGGGCAGTGGTTACAATAATCGAGCGGAAAATATAACTAACTAACTATCACAAGAGAGAAGTCAATAATGGAGAGAAACTAGTGTATTGTGTTCCTCATGATTCCCTAACTCAGTATCACCAGATAACCTAATTTTTTTCTAGTGTATAACATGCAGGACTATAATTTATGTTTACTAAACCCTTTCGTTAGAGGTGAGAGGTGAATTTCACTATGCGACTTGGCCCATCTCCACAGTGTGCATTACTAACCATTACCTATTAGTCCCAGTACAACCTCCCCTTGGCCTAGTTTGGTTTATTAGACGAGAACACATCGATCAAATTTTATTAATTAATCTTTATTCTTATTCATTATAACCTTGGTCCAGTCAGTCGCACTAGGCGAGTTCTAATGTTAGCTACCACTAGAAAACATGCAAAACTAAGAGAGTTAATTAATATATGCATATACACCTTCCAACAATTATGAATTATCTGGTTTTACATTATTATTTCTTTATGTTTCCCACAACCCTAGTTGTGGATTTAGATACTCATGCTATGTGTAGATGCAAGAATTGTGAATAGAGAAGACATAATTAAACACCTACATAATATAATTAAGAACCAACAATCCAACTTTAGTAAGAATCACAAGCTTCAAGATAAAATTAAATCAGGAGTGTTCTCTAAGACTTTACAATATGATCTTATAATTTTCTCTCTCAAAATATTGAGTTCTCTGAGTACTAGGCAAGAACTTCTGAAAAATAACCTAAAAGACCTATTTATAATATTTAAAATATTTTTCCTAAACAAAACAGGAGGACTGGTCGTCACACCATACAAAAGGTGTCTTACAGGCCCGTATTGCATTCCATCGCCCATAATCAGGGTCTCGTACTTAGCTACTAAAAGTTTGGACTCCAACTCTATGGCACTCCTCTACGACTCGTAATGTGGCTTACGACTCAAAAAGGGGGTTTTGTCTGATGAAATTTCTAAAAGTCCAAGTATTTGATCCTCAGGGCACGAACCATCTTCTATGACTCGTAAATCTCTCTATGGCTCATCTAGTAGAATGAACTTTAGAAAACAACCCCTCACTGGAATTATCCACGAAACCACCTTACGGACCATAGAATAGTCTACGGTCCGTAAAAGGTCTTGTATGATAACAAAACTCAGCAACTTCTGTAATTTCCCCTAGAATCAAGGCCAACCTATAATCCTGCAAGCATAAACACAAAAACACATAAAATCAACTAACATCGCATTAAGAACACACAAAATTCTATGTTTTAAGTATCAAAAGTATTGTATTTTGGCAGCATAATTGTCATACTAGTCACCTATTCTAGTCATCATTCAATTTTCTAAGGATGGCTGCAAGGGGCCGGGTACTTCCAATCAGGATCGTCCCTCTTATCATGCCAAGTGTAGATAGAGGGATAATGACACTACTATGTTAGACCTGTTGATTCATCTTTTACTAGCAGCTGGAGTTCCAAGTTTTCCAAACTAAGACATTACGGTGTTGATAGTATGGATCAGGCTGCACAAGGCTGTTGTGAGTGCGTGACATAAGACCATTGACACCAAGATTGTCTGGAGCATAGAGTAACACATGCAGCTTCATAGGCCAATAGATCAGCTCCCTTACAAAGTAATAGAGGTAGGGGCAGGACCAGGGTTACAGGGACAATCAGTTTGGGGACTGTAAGGATTAGCAAAGCTTCCACTAGGGTTCTAGGGGCCCCGTCAGAGGTGGTAGAGCCAAAGGTAGAGGTGATGCCAGATGTGGGGGCCATCAGGGCTATTTCTATGTATCTGTAGCATGAGCAAAGGTCAAGGATTTTGATAAGGCTATTACAAGTATGATTATTGTTACAAGCAACATGCTTCAGCAGTATTTGGTCCAAGTCTACCTTCTCGTATGTGTCTGTGTACTTTGCTTCTCGATTAGGTATGAGTCCCGAGCCTCTTTTATCCCAGGTTCATGTATTGACCCTAGTGGTGAATTTACTAGTGGTAAATCAAATGAGCAGAGTGTATATGGTTACTCTTCAGGGGTTTGATACTCTGGTTCATTTGGTATTGCTTGATATGTTGGAGTTTGCTATGCAAATACTATTACCTTGGTGATAATAGGGATGTCCCTTGTAGTATGGCAGGGGTCAGTGAGTCAGGTACCAATTGATATTATTTCATATATTTAGGCTCAAAGGTTGATATCCATAGGATGTTCGTCTTATTTATCCCATGTTCTTGATGTGACAGTTGAGTCTTTTACTATGAAGCCAGGGCCCGTGGTTTGTGAGTTCCTAGAGATATTTCCTGTTGGTTTGCTTGGGCTGCCACCAGGCAGAGATGTGTATTTTATGATAGATGTTGAGATGGGTACTTAGCCTATATCTATTCCATCGTATCGGATGGCTCTTGCAGAGCTTAAGGAGCTAAGAACTTAGCTTTACAGTTTACTAGATTTGGGCTTCAAAAAGTTGAGTATTTCTCCTTGGGGAGCCCCTATCCTATTTGTGAAAAAGAAAGATGGGACCCTTTAGATGTGTGTTCTTTATCAATGGCTAAATAGGGTGATGGTAAAGAACCATTATATTCTGTCACGTATCAATAACTTATTTGATCAGTTATAGGGGGAGCAAAATTTTCTTAGATTGATTTGAGATTGGGCTATCACCAGTTAAGGATCTGTGTAGTGGACATTCTGAAGACTACATTCTAGACTTGTTATAGGCATTTGAGTTTCTACTTATGCTATTTTGGCTGACTAATTCCCCAGCAGCATTTATGAATCTGATGACCTGTGTATTCTAGCTGTATCTGGACTCATTTTTTATGGTTACTTTATTAATGATATTCTAGTGTATTCACAGAGTCGAGAGTAGCATGCCCAACATCTCCGAATTGTGCTACAAACATTTAGAGATTAAAGGTTATATGCCAAATTTTCTAGGTGTGAGTTCTTGATATGAGGTCAAAGATACATATTTTTAGTCATTATTTACCTTATATTTAATACTTTTATTTATCTTTTATCAGCATAAGTTTTACAAAAATTGTGTTAAATTGTGTATTTTATTTGTAGGATTAATTTGGCGCAAAAATAAAAAGATTTGGAACTTAAATGGATTAAAGAAAAAAGATTACAGAAGCAAAATCAAGTAGGCTGTTTAATGGATTAAAGTGAATATAATAATATATATATACTAATAAAAGGCTTGAAGAATTGCAATTTCAAAGGAAGCTGCCACGTGGCAGCAAATAAGTTGCAGTATCAACTGTTGAGGCAGCGTATGATGCGTGATTTCTTAATTGAGTTTTCCAGTTTGATTTGGACTTAACTATTCTATTTGGAATTTTTTCTACACTTATAAATATTCCATAAAGTTAGGTTTTATATAACTTTTGATCTAGAGAGAGATAGGAGCCACCATAGAGGCCGTAGAATTTTTATTTCATCTTCTTTTCTCCAATGGTATTTATTTTTACATTTATCTTTGAATAATGAGTGGTAACTTCTTCATGTCTATGTAGAGTTAAACTTCTTGTTCTAAAATTATGGTAGCTGATAAGATGATTGTTTAGTCATTATTAATTCAAAATATTTATTTATCATATTAGTTGCTTTTATATTACTTTTATCTATACTTCAAAGTCTGGCCAACTAGGGAGTAAACTTATTATTCTTTCTGGATTCAAAAGATGTTGGAATGTAGAGCATAGTAGTATACAGAGCTTGTTCGGCTAGGAAACTAGACTGATCCGTGTAAGGGAGACCCGTGACAACTACCCTCACACTTCGCTTGGTTAAAAATATAGGAAGATAACATTAAAACACTTTTATTGATGTGTCTATCCCTGCTCAACGATATAGTTAGACAATCAATAACAGTAGATCGACAGAGGTGTGCAACCTAGTGTAGGTAATTTTAACCCTATGAATCAGCAACTAGATAATCAAATAATTTGATGAAATTGAGGCTAAACATGATTATTAGCTAAACCATAATCTTGGATCGATTCATTCTTTGATTGTGTAAAAATATTTCTCATCTTGGTTAATTGTTCACTACTTAAATAAATAATTAGAATTAATATAACTTAATAAATAATTAATTGACAAGAACTTTGGGTTCGACATCCGTCTTCTCAAAAAGCCACTATATTACTTGAGTTGACCACGTATACTTTTGTGTGCTAGGGAAGAAACAAGTTTTTGATGCCATTGTTAGGGACTTAGAAATTAATTATTTTGCTAGGTTAAACATTTTTCTTTATTTATTTAAGTTTCTATCTTTTAGTTTTTTTTAATTTTTTTGGTGTCACTTTTTTTTTCCTTTTATTATTTTTGCAGATTGGGGGAAGTCTAAGTACCCAAAATTTTAAGAAAAGGAGCAATTTGAGCTTAAGTGTGGTGTGTGTACGACCCTCGATGTATATTGAGAGAATATGCTTCTAGCTAGGTCAAAAGGCCTCAAGGAGTTTTTCTAACCCTTGTTTTAAATTTTGATTCATGCTTTGAGGACATAGCATCTTTTCAAGTGTGGGGTGAAAATTCTTTCAAATATATTGTTTAGGGTGGAGTGTGCTAAATTTAGAGTTTGTTTAATAATAATAAAAAATAAAAAAAATTAAAATTTTAAAATTTAAAAAATTACAAAAAGATTTTTATTTATATTTTTTCATTAGTAGAAGCACACTTAATCCATCCTTTGGTTTTTCTTTTCGGTTATTTTTCGAGGGGAGTCCCTTTGAATTGAGTATTTTTTTATTTTTAGGAAGTAAATTTTTATTTTTATTTTTTGGAGAGAAAAGAAACAATCTCTGATTTCTTTGGTACTTGTTATTTAGGTCTAATTTTAAATAGTAATTTCCTATGAATGTTTGATTGCTAATTAAATTGCAAATTGTTTGACATTTAGGCTCATGATTATGAATCTATAGCTTATTTTATTTTTTAGTTTGTTATGACCCTGTCTCTATTAAAAAATGGAATTGATCCATCTTGATTGATATTTGTGTTATGTGTGGTGAGAGTTTGGTTATTCAATGTTTTGCATCTTAGTCTAGAACTTGCCCTGCATATTATTGAAGCGAAATAAAAAGTATTGCTTTGTTTAGGATCACTACTAAAAAAACTGTGAATACCAACCTCAATATTAGCAAAATCCAATGATTCAAAAGCAGTCCTAATATGAGCAAAAGCCTTTCTCTTTACTAATTTTTTCTTAACCTAAACTGACTTCAAAAGTACAAAGTTTTATTACTTTAAGAGGGATTATACATTCAAAATACAAAACCCATCTTGGAAAAATAGACATAAAGAAAGAAAAGGGGAACAAAGAAACCAACTTGAAAGTTGAAAAGCAAAGGCTTCAATTCACTGGAGCTCTTGCGAAGAGCAAATGCTTCAATTTCACCGACCTGAAAATTGAAAAGCAAATGCTCAAGAGAAGGGAAGGGCAAGAAGTAAGGCTTCAATTCACTGCTGCTTATAGTAAGAACCTAAGATGTGCTCTCTGCTCCATTATTTCTGCTTAAAATAAACAATACAAACTAGAAAGAAAGGAGCTGGAGGTCCATTGAACAAAGAGAAGACTGAATTTGTTAAACCCCGTAGTTACTTAAAGGGCAAATTATTAATTCGGGAACAATTATTGAGATTGAGGTATATTCTAAATTTATTTAACTTAAGGTGCGGGAGTATGGAATCAAGTGAATTTGG
>JAOTQR010077977.1:0-11681 GCA_025774065.1 Solanum ossicruentum
TTTGTTTTATTTTTACAACAACATTACCCCAGTGATCTTTTGTTTTATTTTTACTGTCATAATTTTATTAGCATTCTATTTTTTAAATTAAATTTGGATTCATTGTTGAATAAAGTTAGAAATATACATATTTTTTCTTTTAAATCATATTTATATATGTTATATTAAAATTGGCATAAGAGTATTATGTTAATTTTTTCTTTTGAATTTTAAAACTTATGTTATATTTTTTATTTTCATTTGTTTTTGTAGTATTGCCTTGATATTTCACATTACGAGCCATTTAATTTTTTTAGTTATATTAAATAGATTATTTTTCATCAAATATTTTTATAATTTTACTATGAGATTATATTTATAATATTTAATATTTTTGTCAAGCGGACATTTCATGAAGTTCGTATAAAACTTATATTTTTATTTTTTTATAATTATTTTTATTAAAATATACTAATTTAAAAAATATAAATTGATTTTTTATAATATTAGTTAGGAATATGTATTTACTAATTAATATATTTTTGAAAGACAATATATATCTTAAATATTTAATTTAATATTATTTATAAATACCTATATTTGTCTGATACAAATTTTAAATTTTAAATAATTAACTTTTATTTTAAAAATTTAATATAATCTGGTAATTACACTCGTACAACCAAACAACACACTTGTAATTACACTCTGGCAACAAACAAGACCGTGTAATTAACAGGGAGTGTAACTACTAGGTGTGCAATTACTATCTAGTAATTATACCAATTCCAATTACTAGGTGGCTTTCCAAAAAGAACCATAGTGTTGAACAACGGCTAAGTATAGTTATTTTCACGTATAAGTGGGTATGGGGCTATGACCCTGATGCCCTTTGCCGAGATAGAAAAACCAAGGAGTCCACGTCTGGTACATGACGTGAACCCAACGCGAAGGCAAAAGTTTTACTGCTTCGTGCCCCTGGTCGCGACACGGACAGACACTAGATAAGGAAAATTAGCGAAAATTATTTTTCGATACTGGTCCTTAAAATTCGTGTTATATACCCATTTCCCACTCAATTTTTCCCCTGATTGAGACTATGAAGTTAGATTTTCGATATCACGCACGAATTTTGAGATATATAGAAATTAGAATTATGGACATTTCTGAAGCATATTTTTGGGGTGTTTGAGTCTAATTATGGGAGAAGACCCAAATGGTGGTTTTACTAGTACTTCAAAGGACTGCCTTAACAGAACTAGAATAGTTAAGTAATACAAGTTGGTTCCTCATAAAAAGTTTTCTCAAAGACTATTATTACTATTGTACAATCAATGGAAATTCATTTGACGAAGAACAAGGGAAGAAGTTATTCAATAAAATACAAGGAACTCTAGGTAGAGAAATAGAAGAAAAGATGGTATAAAAGAGATGGAGTGATACAAAACCCGAATGGTAGATGCTCAATATGAGATAAAGTACAACATGTAATGAAAATATTAACTGAAAGATGTACAAATGTACAAATACAGAAAAAACTAAAGTAGAGTGAAATGAGTTGTTGTAAAAATGTCATACATACAATCAAGAGTTATGATAAAGAACAAAATAAGCCAAGAAAGCGATATAAGAAACACCATCTTACTATGATCAGTAATATAATAATAGGAGATATAATCCGAGAAGGTCTTCGGCTAAGAAATCGTACCTAAAAAAGGATAGACATGTTACAAAATATAGACATGATAGGAACTATAAGAATAAATCAGAATGTCTTACTTATGGGAGTATAGAACACCTAGTGAATGTATGGCCTAACAGAAATAATAATAGAACTAGAAATTCACAATTTATAGAAGATTTTCAAGAGACATTAATCAATGTAGATGAATATATGTTAGACAATGAAAATATATATTCAATAGAAAGTGTAAAGGTTGTGGGAAAACTTGACCAGATGATTCAGATTCAGATAATGAAGCATTAATAAATGAAATAGGTTTGGAACTAAAAGACCCAGATTTAGAAGAATTACAAATAAGTACAATGATGAATATTTCACAAGAATGTAAACACGAGTATGAAAGAAATAAAGGAATCGATAGCAACCAATGTATTCTATGTAGGTGGTATCCAAGTAGAGAAACTAGAGCAAAATGTAAGTTTTGCTATGTGGAGGGATGCATCACATGCATAGAAAATTTATTAGAATTAAAGTGGTAAAGGACGAGGGGTGTGAAAGTAATGAAGCAAGTAATGATACAATAAATCTAAAGATAATAACATTAGAAAGTAGAATGAATAAATTAGAATAGAGAGTGATGTTATTAGAAAAAGGAAAAGAAAAGGTTGAAGAAAGTAGGATAGAGTAAGTACAAACGATAGAAGAATGGGGGTTTTGGAGACCATCAACCCAAGAAGCAAAACTAATGAGTATAGTGACAATAGTAAATCATTATGAAAGTCTAATATGTAATAAAGATAAAAAATTTACTATAGTTAAGGCACTGGATAGACTTAAAATACAAGATATAGAATTACAAACATTAGCATTAATAGACAAAGGATGTACAAGTAGCTTAATAAATAAAAAGATACTACAACAAAAAATTCGTAAGAACCTTAGAAAAGCTAATTGTAGCAATGCAAATGGATGGAACATATAATACATATCAATATTATATAGGAAAGTTACATGTTAGCTTCTTAAACACATGCAATAATTTTTACAAGCCAATGTATTCCTTTCACGACCCAATTTAGGATCATGACAGGAGTTAAGGGGAAGGATCCCAAAGCAAGCCTTACTAGAATTCTGCAGAAAATCAGGCAGAGTTTCCTCTGTTTTTAGGACTATCCAAAAATTTTAACCTATCTCATTATCAATAACACAGCTTCAAAATATTCCATTAAAGTCACCATATAAATTTTCAGTCTATTCTCCGAACAAAATACTAACTCATCTCCAACAACAGGGAGAAACTCAAAATTCATGACACATCTAAGATGACAAAAGAGTTTTCATGTTTCTAATAAAATAAATGACTATGGAGCGACTCTGAGAATTCAAAAATAAGGTCCATAACAATATATTACTCATTTCCCACATGAACAAGTGTGGGGATCACCGCGAAATCAACTTGCAACCTTTAGCTAACTAAATCCTCGCCAATATCACCTATATTCTTTGGAAAGAAAAAAAATAGCGAGTGAGATGCTAGCTCGTGAGTAATAATAATAACCACAATTTCTTTTAATAAGGGATAAATCAGAAAATATGCTAGATAATCATCCAAATCATGTAATAAATGCTTTTTCAAAAGTCAATAGTCAAAATCCATCTTATTGTCTTATATAAGCAATTCAACTTAGCTATTCAGAAATAAACTCGGTAAAACACTTTCATATCAAATCATATACATATATTCAAGAGTTTTCAAGAATGAATCATGTAATCACTAATCGGTATGTCTATATTCATAAAGGAATAGATGATAATTGTAACTTTCATATCGATAGATCCCTACTGGAGGGGTATCGATAAAACTCTGTTAGTTCTACCTTCCCAATAGTGAGGACTCTATCAGTAAACAATAATACAAGGTGCACCAAGTCTAACGAACCCGCTGTTAGCTATGGGATTCATCAAGGTCTATTCCCATTAAAACTTTTCTTTATAAACTATATAAGTTTTTCCAAAGCAGTACAAAGCATGTAAATCTTTTAATCATATCATGTCAAATCTAAATGAAAAACACATATAAAAGTACTAATATATCAAGTAAATGTCAAATTCTTTCAATAACGGTAATCAACTCAAATTCAATATACTTGTCTCATAAAATACATATAACTATTTCAGTATTATATCATGTAAAAGGACATGTCCCATATGCAAATTCAAATCATTCAATAGCAATTTACTTTATAAATCATGTAAAAATCATAAAAACTTATAAAACACAAATTGGGTTTAACATTACTACTCAGAATACTCGTGTAGAAGTACCAAACTTGTCACCTTAAGCAATCCGTAAGACTTCCTTCGGTCAATCTATATTCATACCATAAAATCTCACGTTACTTTCTTTGTTCAAACGATGTTCATACTAACTTTAGAAATTCTCAATTCCTTTTAGGATTTTTCTATTTTCTGTCCATTTCATGATATACAATGTAATATCCAAACCATGAGTAATCCAATTGGTGCAATAATCTAATGATTTTTTTGGCTATCTTAACTGTCTTGTTCATCAAAAATTCGATACTCTAAACTATTCTAGTTATGCAATTATTCATCCCTTGTCACCAAATTTCAAAACTGAATGTAAATCACCGAGCCAAGAACTTTAGTAAGGCTATAGAAGATGACAAAACAAGGATTTACTTCTAATCAGGAGAATTTCACACTATCTCTACCTCTTTAACTCTTAACTCTTCTAAACCCTTAAGCCCAATTTATAGCCATGAATACATATTAACTCTATCATAAAGTTCAGGAACTTACCTTCTTTTATGTCTTTCTTCATAGTCTCAAATCAAAGCTCTTAAGATTATTTTTCCCCTTCTTTCGGTTCCAAACGTGTAAGCAATTGAACAAATCTTTTTGTTTAAGGTTGTTGGACGCAACCCTTTACTACAACTCCCTTTTTTATTGTTTTTGCAAGGTTAAGCATTGGCAGCTTTGCTGTCCCACTTTTTTTAATTATTTTTCTTGGACTTTCATCCTACTAACTCCTCTTTATTATTCTTTTTTCTTTTTTGTAAATCTAACTATTTTTTTTTCTTTTTTGAAAAAAGACAACTAGGCCCTTTAAATGACCATGGTTATTACATTCTCCCTATCTTAAGAAATTTGGTGCCCTTATTTAAAATGAGTACGTACCTTCAGACTGAAACAAATGAGGATACTGGGCTCGCATATCATTCCCTGACTCCTAAGCAGCTTCCTCAATGGTGTGATCCCTCCATAGGACCTTCATAGACACAATTTCCTTTGACCATAGCCTTCTTACTTGTCTATCAATAATAGCCATTGGTTCCTCTTCATATGCTAGATTCTCAATAATCTGTATAGTCGGTGTTTCAAGTACGTGAAAGGAGTCTG
This sequence comes from Solanum ossicruentum, assembly GCA_025774065.1. Lineage (NCBI taxonomy): Eukaryota > Viridiplantae > Streptophyta > Magnoliopsida > Solanales > Solanaceae > Solanum > Solanum ossicruentum. Next base: position 5,087 of record JAOTQR010077977.1, read on the forward strand.
GTACATACTTCCTTAATATAGAGACATGAAACACTGTATAGATAAAGGACATCTCATGAGGAAGTGCCAAACAATATGCCACTCCTCCTATTAGATCAAGTATCTCATTCGATCCTACATACCTCGAGCTCAATTTACCTTTTTTACCAAATCGCATTACCCCTTTCATAGCAGAGACTCGAAGCAAAATTTCATCCCAAAATGCAAACACTAAATCTCTTCTCCTCTTATTTGCATATGACTTTTGTCTACTTTGAGCGATGAGCAACTGCTTTCTGATTAACTACCTTGTCTATGCTTTCATGAACCAAGTCTGGTCTTAACGCCTTAGCCTCTCCAACCTCGAACCACCCTATAGCAGAATGACATCGTCTACCATACAAGGCTTCATATAGATCCATATGAATGCTAGACTGAAAGCTATTGTTGTAACCGAATTCAGCTATAGGTAAGTAGGTATCCCAAGTACCTCCAAAATCAAGAATGTAAGGCCTCAACGTATCTTCTAGGATTTGTATAGTACGCTCTGACTGCCCATCTGTTTGTGGGTGAAAGGTAGTACTGAGATCTACTTATGTACCAAGTACTTCTTGAAAAGATCTCCAAAAATGTTAAGTGAATTGCAACACTCTATCAGAGATGATAGATACTGGGAGTCCATGAATTCAAATAATTTCATTCATAAATATCTGGGCATATCTCACTACACTAAAAGTAGTCTTTACGGGTAAGAAGTATGCTAATTTTGATAATTGATCTACAACCACCCATATAGAGTCATAACCTCTCAGGGTTTGTGGTAGACCAACCACAAAATCTATATTAACCCTTTCCCATTTCCACTTTGGAATCTGGATCTCTTGTAGTAATCCTACGGATTGTTGATGCTCAGCTTTGACCTATTGACATGTCAAAAATGAGAAACAAAGTTAGCAATATCTTTCTTCATACCTTCCCACCAAACAACTGCTTCAGATCATGGTACATTTTTGTGGAACCAAGGTGTATAATATATTTGGAGTTGTGAGCTTCCTCGAGAATGACTCATCTTATCCTACCTTTGCTTGGTACACATAATCGATCACCCAATAAAAGCATACCATCACTATCTATAATCATTTTCTTACTTTTTACCATTATAGCTTCATTTTGATATTTACAAAGTTGCTCTTCCTCATATTGAGTAGCTTTTATGTTCTCCACTAATGAAGATCTAGCTTGCACATAAGCAAGCAATGTCTCTGAATTTTCCACACTAAGAATGACACCTGCACCCTTATATTTTTGTATATCTTTCACTAATTGCTTCTTTACAAGAGCTATATGCACTAAACTGCCCATATATTTTTTGCTTAGTACATCGGCCACAACATTAGCTTTTCTAGGATGCTATAGAATAATGCAATCATAATCCTTCAATAACTCCATCCGCCATCATTGTCGAAGGTTGAGATCTCTTTGCTAAAAGATATACTTTAAGCTCTTATGGTCAATATATATCTCACAAGCTTCACCATATAGATTATGCCTCTAAAATTTAAGAGCAAATATCATAGAAACTATCTCTAAATCATATGTAGGATAGTTTTGCTCGTGCTTCTTCAACTGACTTGACGCATAGGAAATAACGTGACCATTTTGCATAAAAACACATCCTAAGCCACCCTAGAAGCATCATAAAACACCGTGAATCCTCCAAAACCTAATGGTAAGGCTATTACTCGTGCTGTTGTCAAACATGTTTTAAGTTTTTCAAAGCTTTGCTCACATTCTTCCATCCACTAAAACTTCATCTTTTTCTGTGTTAGCTTGGTCAAAGGGGCTACTATTCCAGAAAAATTCTTTACAAAGGGCCTATAATAACTTGCCAAACCCAAAAAGCTGCAAATCTCTGTAGGTGATGTATGGCTTCTAACTTTTTGGAATCTACCGTAATTCCATCTTTGGATACAACATGCCCCAGAAAATGCTACTGAGTCTAGCCAAAATTTACACTTTGAGAACTTAGCAGATAACTTGTGTTTTCACAATGTTTGTAACACAGTTGTTAGACAATTCTTGTGTTCTTCTTGGCTATGCAAATATATAAGAATATCAACAATAAACACTACCACTAACTTGTCCAAGAAGGGCTTGAACAACCTATTCAATAAGTCCATGAATGCAGCTGGAGCATTGGTTATTTCGAAAGGCATCACAAGAAACTCATAATGCCTATATCGAGTTCTAAATGTTGTCTTAGAAATATCTTCCTCCCTGATCCGAAGTTGATGATAACTAGATCGAAGATCTACCTTTGAGAAATGGGAAGCCCCCTACAACTGATCAAAAAATGTCCTTAATATGAGGCAAATGATACTTTTTACGTATTGTTGCCTTATTTAGCTATCTATAGTCGATGCATATTCTCAAAGACCCATCTTTCTCCTTTACGAAAAATACTAGTGCACCCCATAGGTATATACTAGGTCGGATGAAACTCTTATCGAGCAAATCCTGCAATTGTGGCTTTATCTCCTTCAACTCTGCTGGTGCCATGCGATATGGAGGTATAAATATTTGCAATATGTTAGGAGCCAAATCAATACCAAAGTTTGTTTCTTTTATAGGAGGTAATCTTGGAAAATCCTCACGGAATACATCAAGGAATTCATTCACCATTGGTATCTTTTCCAAGCTAAGAGTTTCTTCTTTAGTATCCCTTACCATAGCTAAGAGACCCATGTAGCTTTTACTGAGTAATGTTTGAGCCTTAATAAGAGATATAATCTTACCAACCTCGGGGATATGACCTCCTTTTAGTATAAAGATAGGCTCATTTAGCATCTCAAATCTGATAACTTTCGATGACAATCTACTGTAGCATAGCAAGGAGATAGCCAATCCATACCCATCAATATATCAAAGTCAATCATGTCAAGTACAATTAAGTTAGCTAGAGTGTCTCTATCTTCAACTCTAATCTGACAATCACGGTACACATATTCAACTAACAGAGTCTCTCGTATAAGAGTAACAACAAAGAAAGGATAATAAAGCATCTCTGGTTGTCGAGAAAACCTCAAAGTAAAGTACAAGGCCCATAGGAGTGGGTAAGTCCTGGATCAATCAAAGTATGTGCATCAAATTAAAAAACTTAAATAATACATGTAACCACTATATTTGAGACCTGAACATCTTGTCTAGTAAGTGCAAAAACTCTTGATTATCCTCTACCCACATTTCCTTGTCCTTGATTTCTAGAAACACGATCTTTGACACCTCGACCTCTGTTTCCTATACTAGTATTATCGGAAGCATTAGAAGTAGTCTGAGTAGGTTCAGTCATCAAAGTGGAGTTCTAGTTTGAGTTCTTTGGAGGTAGAGGACAATCTCTATGGCGATGCCCTAACTGAACATATCGAAAGCACCCTCTTGTCAAAACACGACACTGGCCTACATGTGATCTACCACAAGTCTGACAGGATGGAGTAGTGGCAGACATTTGACTAGAATATCGATGTCCATGTGATGATGGTTGTCCCTGAACACCCTATCCTTGATGTGGTCTGTATATAGATTGCAAAACTATATCCATCCCTGTCTGAGAGCCCTGATGTTGCCTTCCCTGACTTCCTACTTTCCGATTTGCACCATAGTCACCACCAAGAGATCCTCATGTCTTGGCCTTCTTTCGGGCATCAAAGGTTGCACGTTCCTCATGACCCTTGTCTTCAATTATTCTTGCTAAATCAACCACCTCTGAATATGTCAACTTCTTCATATTTGGAGCTACTGCAATGTATAAACGAGCAATAAATCTATTGACAAATCTTTGAACTCTAGCTTCTTTAGTTTGCACTAAGCAAGGAGCATATCTGGCCAATTTACAGAACTTGGTGTTATAGGTTGACAAATCCATATCCTGATTTTGTATTAATCTCTAAAACTGACTTGCATATTTTTGCCTCTGACTTTCAAGAAAGAAGTGATCCATGAATAATTTAGTGAGCTCATCCCATTTCAGTGGTGCTGCTCCCGTAGGCCGACCTAGCAATAAGATTTCATACTATATGTTAGCCATATCCTCTAGTTTGTACACTGCATGTTCCACAGCTCTCTCACTAGAATATCCTAATGCCCGTAACGCCTTGAAGGTTCTATCTAAGAAACTTTGAGGATCAGCTAAACTGTCAGATCCTATGAACTTTAGTGATTTCAGCTTCAAGAATACCTGCAATGATACCTCTTTATTACCAAAAGCATAAGCCTATAATGGCGTGTGAGGTGGTGCCTATGTCTGAGCAGATACAACACTATGCTGACTTATCCTCTCTTATCTATCCATTCGATCAGCTAACCCCTCTATAACTCTCTGCATGGAGGTCAGTGTTATCATAGTAGCATCATCTTGTGATGGGGGAGGTGGAGTTGTACTCATTTGAGGAGTGACATCTCTTGTATTTCTCGAAGTGGTGTTGCGGTTTCATGTGGTGGCACTATGACCCCTACCTCGACCAGCTCTACAAATTCCACCCCTTCCCCTAAGTGAGGAAGTTGGATGCCTAGAGGAGGCATCATTAGGTGTTTGAGGAACACCTGTCATTGTATCGTTAGACAATTGAGTGTGAGCCATCTGATAAACAAAACAAACACTATCAGATTCTAATTGCACTAAATGTGATACACATAAGTAGGAATAAGAAAGAAGTACAATAAACATCCTATCATGTCCTTGCAGAATCAAGATAATAGAAATGGTCAGCTAATAACTATAATTGAGATTCTACTACCAACACGTGCTCCATAGTCATATGAAGAACCTAGGCTCTGATACCAAGTTTTTGACAACCCTATTAAGGATCATGATCAGCGCTAAGGGGAAGGATCTAAAAGCAAGACTTACTAGAATTCTGTAGAAATCAGACAGAGTTTCTTTTGTTTTTAGGCCTATCCAAAAATTTAAACCTGTCTAAGAATCAACAACACAGCTTCAAAATATTCCAATCAAGCTACCATATAAATTTTCAGTCTATTCTCCAAGAAAAATATTAACTCATCTCTAATAATAAGGAGAAACTCAAAATTCATTACACAACTAAGATGACAAAAGAGTTTTCATGACTCTAACAAAATAAATAACTGTGGAGCGACTCTAAGAATTCAAAAACAAGGTCCATAACAATGAATAACTCGTTTCACACATGAACAAGTGTGGGACTCACCGCGAAATCAACTTGCTACCTTTAGCTAAGTAAATCCTCGCCAATATCACTTGAATTCTCTGGAAAGAAAAAAAATATCGAGGAGTGAGACGCTAGCTCAATGAGTAATAATAATAATAACCACAACCATTTTAAATAAGAGACAAGTTAGAAAATATTCTTGTATAATCATCCATATCATATAATAAATGCTCTTTTAAAAATCAATAGTCAAAATCCATCCTTGTCTCATATAAGCAATTCAACTTAGTTGTTAAGAAATAAACTCGGTGAAACACTTTCATATCAAATAATGTACATATATTCAGGAGGTTTTCAAGAATGAATCATGTAATAAGTAATCGGTATGTCTATCTTCATAAAAGAATAGATGATAACTGTAACTTTCATATCGGTAAATCCCTAATCGAGGGATATTGATAATAGTATTCTAGATAAACCCTCCCACTAGTAAGGGCTCTATCAGTAATCGGTAATACAAGGTTCAACGAACCCGCCGTTATCTACAGGATTTATCAAGGTCTACTCTCATTAAAATATTTCTCTATAAACCATATAAGTTTTTCCAAAGTGGTACAAACATGTAAATCTTTTACTCATATCATGTCAAAGCTTAATGAAAAACACATGTAAAAGTACATATATATAAAGTAAATGTCAAATCCTTTCAATAACAGTATGTCACGGCCCAACCTAGGGTCGTGACTAGTGCTTGATAGAGGCACCCAGATACATACTAATCCGAACTTTCTCATTTATCTAACCTAGAAACCGGAATTTCGGCAGAGTTTCCTCTATTTTATTAACTAACCTCACCTACAAATAAAACCCAGAAGCATCCCAGACAACAATACAAATAAATATTTCTTTATACATATACGTAAATACGGGCCGACAAGGCCTCCGCTGCGGTCCTGCCACCTAATCATCACATCGTACATAAGTAATGCGGTCTCGCCGCCTGATTAAGTACAAAGTCATACCATGAACCATATACATATGTATCTCTAATATAGCCACGACCCACTAGTATCCACAGACTTCTAGACATGAATGCTGAACAGTACGTACACATACATAAAACAACTACGAAACGTGTGAATCTGAGAAGCTACCAATAGCTGGCTCCTGAAACAAAAAAGGGGCTCTGCAGCTGAAGCTGGAGATCCTAGGCAAGAGGGCCTCGCACCTGCTCGTTGATACCTATGGGTATGAACGCAGCCCCCCCTCCCGAAGGAAGGGGTCAGTACGAGAGATGTACTAAATATGTAAAACAGGAAGTACACAATACAGATAGATCTCATAAATCAAAGAAAATGGGTAAGCATACATAAATCAAACCTGTAGCAAGTATCGAATAAAAACCTTTTTAAAACACATGAAAGTCATGC
>JAOTQR010077978.1:0-11681 GCA_025774065.1 Solanum ossicruentum
GTCCATCTTAGCCTATTGATCAATTAGGTCCCAAATTTTTCTATTTTGATCCAATCAAGGACTTCCGACTCAAACTTAATTATGCGCACCAAATTCACTTGATACTTTAATCATGCACCGGAAATATACTTAAGTTCCAATTACACGACATTCACAACAAAATTTCCCAATTGGATAATTATCCTTAATTTTAAAAAATACGGGGTCTAACATATATACACTTCTCTCCACATTAACATCTATGTACCATTCCACATGGGATAGTTGCCACTAACTAACTCAACTAATTAATCAACAATTAATTAATTTAACAGTGACAACTAACTACTAAGTCTTAATAACTTACAAACAATTCTTTTTCTAAATTGAAAAAAACTGAATTATGAAGTGTGGTTTCAAGTTTTGAGTATAGATGCCACAGAGAGCAAGACAGACCACGGCTCAATAAATGGGCTACGTTGTACTTCCTGTTGGCCAAATGATTTCGCTAGTTTCAACTATATACAATAAACTAATTATTTTATAAGAAATATAGTATACGCATCTTATTTTATCATAATCTCTCAAATTTCTTATCATTTAAAGATTTTCAAAAATCTCCTATCGAATATATCACTCTCCTCTTATTTATACATCTCCATCCGTCTCAGATACACCCATTCCCTCTCATATCATTTCAGATACACCTCTCCCATTATGAATCCGGATGTCCTATCCTCTCCGATACATCTCCACTTTAGAATTCTTCTCTCCCTTGTGTATTTGAATGTCCTATCCTCTCAGATACATCCTCTGCTATATGTCAAGATGTTCTAATGATGTATCTAGAAATCTAGTGATGTATCGTGAATTTGATAAATTTTAAGAGATTTTCGTAATAGAGAAAAGAGTAGAGAAATAACATCACTAGCTTTGAACACTTTGAGAGATTTATGTAAGTTATACTATTTTATTTACATAAAAAAAGGCCCAAAAATCATAGAAAATATATAATTATTATACAATATAACTTGCCAAAAGTCATAAAAATATAAATTAACTATATAATATAGATTATTTATACATAAATTATACATCGAATATACATTATGTATACTCTATATATGAAATATACATTGAGTATTCATAAGTATACACTGAATGACTTTTTTTTTTGTAATTAAAATGACCGGATGGTCATTTAATGTAGCTATTTGCCTAGAAGAAGAGTAAGTTGCTAAGGCCCTGGGAGGCCATCCTCCGTGGACTCGGCCTGGGTTGTTTTTTGGACAGCTGGATTAATGATCTAAGTTGTACCAAATTAATACTAAAGGTGGCAATTGAGCAGGTTGGGTCAAATTTGAACAGGTTGTAATGGGTCAAGACACCAAACGGGTCAAGACCCAATCCACATTTGCTTATGTATAAATGAATTGTGTAAAAACGGGTTGAGTAACGGGCTATAGAGCGGGTCAAGACCCAACCCGACCCAATTTTACTAAGTTTTTACTTATATTATTTATTTTTTCAATATTTTAGTATTTAATTAAATTATATTTTTCTTTATTATCGCTATCTAAAATATATCAAATTGAAAAAAATTGTTTTGAAAAATATTTTAACAAGTTATCTCTCAAATTAATTCGGTTTGCATATCAACACAATTTTAAATGGGTTGAAATGTTTGGATTGAGATGGGTTGAGCTAATAATTGGACGAATTATTAACCTGCCCAAACTTCAACTGGTTGAGTCGAGTTGACAGGTTGAGCTTGATTTTGCCACCCTTAATTAGTACCCAGAAATATTTTTTTGTAATTGAATATTTCTCATCGCATTTTTTCTTCAAAATCTCCTAATAGTTATTGGAAGATGAATAGAATAGGGGATACATACAAAAAAAGAAAAAAAAATAGAAAAGAAACGTAAAGAATCAAGCCTTAGAACAATAATAAGTACCAACAGTATTATATTTTGTTGTAATGTAATGTATTGTATAATATCGTATTATATTGTTTCAATGAATACAATGATTGGATAGATTGTATTGATCTCCGCGTTACATAATATCATACATTCATAATTTGAATGATAAACCTATAAGAAATTGTAGGGTATGCGGTAGATACCATGAAAAAATAGGGCAAATGATAAAATAGAATTATTATAATAAATATAGTAAAAAATGAGAAGAGAATATTAAATTAACCATGCAAGTCACCCAACCACACCAAATCAGTTGTTAGACAAGTTGATCTTTTTGTTATTACCTAACGATGGATTTAAATAACATAACACGATGGAATTTAAATAACAATAAGAATAAATAATGTATTTAAACTAACAATACCATATAATACGATACAATACAACAAGTAACAACCATCCAAACAAGGGGTAAGCATTTTGAAGGTATCCATCACATTATCTTCTTCGAAAGAACAAAAAATACAAAGGTCCTATGAACTCCATTAGTCCAACAAAAGAGGTTGGTCAGTTGGTAAGCACATACATCTCCAACTTTAAGGTTATGGAGTTGCATCACTATAAAAGCATAAAAGGTAAGAGCTCCAATGAGAGTAAAAAAAAAAAGTCCATTAGTACAAAAGAATTGTTCAATCGACAAGTGTGACTGACAGATAAATGATATACGTACGTAGGGACTTGTGCAGATTATTACATTTAGGTATACCCATAGGTGACAATTTCAATTCATATAAGGTAAAATAATCTCATTTTACCTATATTTATTTTAATAGAACACTCATATTTTTTAAATAGGTTAATATTAGTTGGTCTATCAAAGTCCACACAAATATGGTCAAAATGGGTAAAATATGGGTACTCATATCGACCCATAGATCCCACCTCATAATAAAACATTCTTAATTGTGCCAAAAAAAAAGATTTTTGGAGCATGAATTTTTTATATTTTTCTTAAAAAATTTGGAGGCAGGAGTGAGGGCAAGGGGATGAGGGTAGGGTGGAAATATGAGAGGGCAGAGGGAGGTGGCAAAAAAAGTTCACTTTTTTTATTTTTTTATCGGAGTGGGCATAAATACTGAAAAATCAAAAAATTGAACCAAGCCAAACTAATTCAATTTTTAAATTCGATGTTGGTGTTCTTTTCTAAAAGTTCAGTTCTTCGATTCGGTGTTCGGTGTACGAGTTCAAAATTTTGGTACACCGAATAACCGAACTTTTATTAAAAAGAATTCAAAACTATACATAATATTAGAATCAATAAATATGATTTTAGACACACACACACATATACACACATATAGAGCCAGGTAGGATTTTATGGACCAAGGAACAAGAAACAAGTGATTTCGGCAGTTTTTTATGGGTATTAGCCCACGGATTAAGGAATTGCAGGGTGCTTCGGCGCAACATTCCCAAAAAATCATATGAGTAGGACCGCAACGAGCACGGGAAGAGGCCCAGGTGGCTCAATTGCAGCGGGGGACGCCTGGTGGGATTTTATGGGGCAAAGAATATGAAACAAGTGATTTCAACAATTTTCTGTGGGTATTAGCCAGCGAATTCTGGCGCTGCAGAGAGACCCGGTGCAACATTCCTGAAAATTATACGTCTGGCTCCACAACGAGCCTGGGAAGAGGCCTAGGTGGCCTGGCAGCGACTGGAGCCGCCTGGTGGGATTTTATGAGCTAAGAAACAGAAAACAGGTGATTCAATAATTTTCTGTAGGTGTTAACCCACGGATTCAGGCACTGCAGGTGCTTGCGATGCAGAATTCCTAAAAAATCATATGAGTGGGTCCGCAATGGGCTCGGGAAGAGGCCCAGGTGGCCCGGCGACGGCGGAGGACGACTAGTGGAATTTTATAGGCTAGGGAACAGGACACAAACGATTTCAACAGTTTTTTGTGGGTGTTATCCCATGGATTCTAGTGCTGTAGGGGACTCCGACGAAACATTTCTGAAATATCATACAAGTTGGTTTGTAATGAGCCCAAGAAGAGGCTTAGGTGGCCCAGCAAAGATGGGGGACGCCCGGTGGTATTTTATTGGGCAAGGAACGGGCAATAGGTGATTTCAGATGTTTTTTTGTGGGTATTAGCCCACAGATTATGCGCTGCAGGGGGCTCCCGGTAACATTCCCAAAAAATCATACAAGTGGGTCCGCAATGAGTCCGGAAAAAGCCCCAGGTGGCCCGGTGCAGCGGGGGATGATTGGTATGATTTTATGGATCAAGGAATAGGAAACAGGCGATTTCAGCAGTTTTCTATGGGTGTTAGACCACGAATTCTGGTGTTGCAGGGGGCTCCGACGTAATATTTCTGAAAAATCATATGAGTGGGTCAGCAATGAGCCCAGGTGGCTCGGGCGGCTCAGAACGCCTGGTGGGATTTTACAGTCCAAGGAACAGGAAATAGGTGATTTTGGTAGTTTTTTATGGGTGTTAAGCCCACATAAACTGAAGCTATAGGGGGCTCCGGTGCAACATTTCCGAAAAATCATACAAGTGATCTACTACAAGCCATGGAAAAGGCCCAGGTGGCCCGACGACGGCTGGAGAAAACTGGTGAGTTTTATGGGCCAAGGAACAGGAAACAAATGCTTTCGGTAGTTTTCTGTGGGTGTTAGCCCATTGATTCAAGCGTTACAGGGGGCTCCCGTGCAACATTCCTGAAAAATTATATGAGTAGGTCCACCACGAGCCTGGGAAGAGGCCCAGGTAGCACGGCGACCGCGGGGGCACCTGGTGGGATTTTATGGGCCAATGGACAAGAAACATATGATTTCGGCAGTTTTTTTATGGGTGTTAGACAACAGCTTCTGGCATTGCAGAGGGCTCCAGCGCAAAATTCCCAAAAATTCATACGAGCATTGGAAGAAGCTCAGGTGGCCCGACGGTGGCTGAGGATACCTGGTGAGATTTTATAAGCCAAAGAACAGGAAATAGACGATTTTGACAGTTTTCTGTGGGTCTTGGTGATGGATTCTAGTGTTGTAGGGGGATCATCGCAACATTTCCATACGAATGGGTCTGAAATAAGCCCGAGAAGAAGCCTAGGTAGCCCCGCACCAGTGGAGGTTTCCTGGTAGGATTGTATGGCCCAAGAAACTAGAAACAAGCGATTTCAGCAGTTTTCTGCGGGTGTTAGCTCACGGATTCTGGCACTGTAGGGGGCTCTGACGCAACCATCTTGAAAAATCATATGAATGGATCCGCAATGAGCGCAAGATGACGCCCAGGTGGACCGGCGACGGTTGGGGCTGCCTGGTAGGATTTTATGGGCCAAAGAACAGGAAACAAGCGAATTCGACAGTTTTCTATGGGTGTAAACACACGGATTTTTGCATCACAGAGGGATCTGGTGCAACATTCTAGAACAATCATATGAGTTGGTCTACAATGAGCTCGGGAAGAGGCCCAGGTGGCCCACGGCAGCGGGGAATGTCTGGTGGGATTTTATTGGCCAAGGAACAGGAAACATGCAATTGTGACAGTTTTCTATAGGTGTTAACCCATGAATTCTGGCGGTACAGGGATCTCTGGAGAAACATTCTCGAAATATCATATGAATGGGTCCGCAATGAGCCCAAAGAAGAGGTTGTGGCCCGGCAATGGCGGGGGATGCCTGGTGGAATTTTATGGGTGAAGGAACAGGAAATAAGCGATTTTGGCAGTTTACTGTGGGTGTTAATCCATGAATCCTGGCTCTGCAAGGGGCTCAGGTGCAACATTCTCAAAAAATCAAATTAGTGGATCCGAAATAAGCTCGAGAAAAGGCCCAAGTGGCCCGGCGGCGGCGGAGGACGCCTAGTAGGATTTTATGGGCCAAGAAACAGTAAACAACTGATTTTGGTAGTTTTTTATTGGTATTAACCCACTCATTCTGGCGCTACACTGGGCTATGGTGCAACATTCCTGAAAAATTATATGAGTGGGTCTGCAACGAACCTAAAAAGAGGCCTAGGTGGCCCGACAGCGGCAAAAGATGCTTGGTAGGATTTTGTGGGCCAAGGAATAAGAAACAGGTGATTTCAACAATTTTTTATGGGTATTAACCCACGGATTCTAGCGTTGCAGGGGGCTCCAACGTAATATTTCAAAAAAATCATATGAGTGAGTCTGCAATGAGCCTGGAAGAGGCCTAGGTGGCTCGACGACGGCGGTGGACGTCTTGTGGGATTTTAAAGGCCAAGAACCAAGAAACAAACGATTTTGGTAGTTTTTAGTGGGTGTTAGCTAACGAATTCTGGCACTGCTGGTTGCTCTGGTGTAACATTCCAGAAAACACACAGGAATAGGTCCCGCAATAAGCCCAAAAAGAGGCTTAGGTGGCCCGACGACGGTTGGGGACACCTGGTTGGATTTTGTCAGCCAAGGAACAGGAAACAAACGATTTCTATAGTTTTCTATAGGTGTTAACCTAGGGATTCTGGCGTTGCAGGGGGATCTCGTGTAACATTCCCCAAAACGCATACGAGTGAGTCTGAAATGAGCCCGGGAAGAGGGCCAAGAGGCCCGAAGGCGGTAGAGAACACTTGGTAGGATTTTATAGGCCAAGGAACTGGAAACAAGCGATTTCAGTAATTTTCTGTGGGTGTTAACTCATAGATTTTGGCGCTAAAGGGGGCTCTGACGCAACCTTCTCAAAAAATAGTACGAAGTGGGTCTGTAATTAGCTTGGGAAGAGGCTTAGGTGGCCACACGGCGATGGGAAATGCCTGGTGGGATTTTATGGGCCAAGAAATAGGAAATAGACAATTTTAGCAATTCTTTTATATGTGTTATCCCACGAATTTTGGGGCTACAGTGGGCTCTGGTCTAGCATTCCTGATAAATCATATGAGTAGGTCCGCAATGAACCCGGGAAGAGGCCAAGGTAGCCGGACGGAGCTGGGGATGCCTGGTAGGATCTTATGGGCTAAAAAGTAGGAAACAGATAATTTTTGGTAGTTTTCTATGGGTGTTAACCCATGGATTCTGGCGCTGCAGGGAGCTGCGGCGTAACATTCTCGAAAAATCATATAAGTGGCTCTGCAACAAGCCCTGGGAAGAGGCACAGGTGGCCCAGTGGCGGCCGGGGCGCTTGGTGGGATTTTATGAGCCAAGGAACAGAAAACACACGATTTTGGCAGTTTTCTAAGGGTGTTAGTTGGATTCTAGAGTTGTAGGGGGCACCCGCAGACCATTCCCAAAAAATCATATGAGTGGGTCTGCAACGAGCCTGAGAATAGGCGCACATGGCCCGACGGCGTGGGGGGATGCTTGGTAAGAATTTACGGGCCAAGGAACATGAAACAGGAATTTTTAGTAATTTTTTGTAGGTGTTAGCCCATGGATTCTGGTGTTGCACAAGGCTCCGATGCAACATTCATGAAAAATCATACGAGTTGGTCCGCAATGGGCCCGAGAAATGGCCCAGATGGCCTAGTGGTAGCGGGGGACACTTGGTGGGATTTCATGGGCCAAGGAAAGGGGAATATGCGATTTTGGTAGTTTTCTAGATGTGTTACCCCACATATTCTGGCGTTGCAGGGTGCTTTGGCGCAACATTCCTAAAAAATCATACGAGTGGGTTCGCAACAAGCTCGAGAAGAGGCCAAAGTGGCCTAGCGACGGCGTGGGATGCCTGGTAGGATTTTATGGGCCAAAAAATAGAAAACATGCTATTTTGGTGGTTTTCTGTATGGTGTTAGTCCACGGATTTTGGTGCTGCAGGAGGTTTGACGCAACATTTTTGAAAAATAACATGAGTGGGTCGGTAATGAGCCCGGAAAGCGTTTCAGGTGGCCTGGCAGCAGCGGGGAATGTCTGGCCTGATTTTATGAGCCAAGGAACAGGAAACATTCTATTTCGATAGTTTTTTGTGGGTGTTAGCCCACAGATTCTGGCGCTACAGGGGAATTCAGTGCAACATACCCAAAAAATCATACGAGTGGACCGCAACGAGCCCTAGAAGACGCCCAGGTGGCCCGGTGGCGGTGGGGGACGCTTAGTAGGATTTTTTGGGCCAAAGAACAGAATACAGGCGATTTCAACAATTTTATATGGTTGTTAGCCCACGGATTCAGGTGTTGCAGGGGCCTCCAAAGCAACATTTTGAAAAATCATACGGGTGGTCTACAATGAGCTCGAAAAGAGGCTCGGCAGTGGCGGGGGACGCATAGTAAGAGTTTATGGGCCAAGGAAGAGGAAAAAGGTAATTTCAGCGGTTTTCTGTGGATGTTAGCCGACAGATTCTGTCGCTGCAGTGCTATCGCATAACATTCTTGAAAAATCATATGAATAGGTCTACAATGAGTCCGGGAAGAGGCCCAGGTAGCCCGATAGCTACGGGGAGGCCTTGTGAGATTTTATTGGCCAAAGAACAGGAAAAAAGATGGTTTGTGAAGTTTATTGTGTGTGTTAGCCCATGAATTCTAGCACTGCAAAGAGCTCCAACGCAACATTCACAAAAAATCATACGAATGGGTCTGCAATGAGCCTAGAAAGAGGCCCAATGGCCCGACGGCGTGGTAGGGCGCCTGGTGAGATTATATGGGCCAAGGAATAGGAAACAAACGATTTCAACATTTTTTTGTGTGTGTTAGCGCAGGATTTTGGCGTTGCAGGGGGCTTCAGCGCAACATTCTCTAAAAATCATATGAGTGGTTTCGTGACGAGTCCAGGAATAGGTCTAGGTGCCCCGATGGTAGTGGGGTACGCCTGATAGGATTTTATTGTCCAATAAGAAACAGGCTATTTCAACAGTTTTCTGTGAGTTTTAGCACACGAATTCTGGCGCTGCAAGGGTGTCGGTGCAACATTCCTAAAAAATCATATGAGTGGGTCCACAACGACTCCGAGAATAGGTCCAGCGGCTGCGGGGGACGCCAGTAGGATTTTATGGGCCAAGGAATAAGAAATAGGTGATTTCGGCAGTTTTCTATGGGTGTTATGCCACGGATTCTAGCGCTGTAGGGGGCACTGGCACGACATTCCCAAAAATTAGTACATGTAGGTCCGCAATGAGCCCGCAAAGCCCAAGTGACCCAGTGGCGATGGGGGCGCCTTGTTAGATTATATGGGCCAAAGAATAGGAAAAATGCGATTTCAGCAGTTTTCTATAGAAGTTTGCCCATGAAT
Source organism: Solanum ossicruentum (assembly GCA_025774065.1). Taxonomy (NCBI): domain Eukaryota; kingdom Viridiplantae; phylum Streptophyta; class Magnoliopsida; order Solanales; family Solanaceae; genus Solanum; species Solanum ossicruentum. Next base: position 9,085 of record JAOTQR010077978.1, read on the forward strand.
TCTATCGCTGCAGGGGGCTCTGGCACAATATTGTCAAAAAATTATACGATTGGGTCTGCAAAGAGATCGGGAACAGGCCCAAGTGGCCCGGCGGCGGCGACGGATGCTTGGTAGGATTTTATGGGCCAAAGAACAAGAAAGAAACTATTTCAATATTTTTTATGGGTGTTAGCGCATAGATTCTGGTACTGTAGTGGGCTCTAGAACAACATTCCCCAAAAATCATACGAGTTAGTCTGCAAGGAGCCTGGAAAGAGGCCCAGGTGGCCCGGCGGCGGCATGGGACGCCGGTAGATTTTATGTGCCAAGGAACAGGAAATATGTGATTTTTGATAGTTTTCTGTGGGTGTTAGCCCACGGATTCTGGCGCTGCAGGAGTTCTAGTGCAGCATTCATGAAAAACCATACGATTGGGTCCGCAACGAACTCGGACAGAGGCCCAGGTGACCCCTGTTGGCAGCGGGGCACGCCTAGTAGGAGTATTGATGGAATTGGGGAGGTGGGATGAATTTTTTGTTTATTGAATTTTACGTTATATAAAATTGAGGTTGGGAGGTGGGACTAGGGAGAATCGATTTCGACAACAGCTCCTTGCCTTCAAATAGATTCTATTTCTATTTTTTGAAAAAAAACAAGTTATCCAGAAAGATTGATTCAGTTCTTAAGGTTCCTGAGCTTAGGGATTTCCATTCTCGGATCTTGAAGATCCTTAAACAAAGCTCCATCTGGTGTGGAAGGTTGGCTAAAACTCAAGTCTCAGTTGCTGCTTCAATAGAGGAATACCCTAATCTCATTTTTTCATTTCGGGTTTCATATACTTTTTTCAAATGTGAGCATTGAATTTATATTAAAGTTCTATGCTTGCATTAGTTTGTTTCTGACTGGGAGTGCTCTGTTAATAGCTAGGTGACATTATGGTTTGTTGTTGGGCTAATCGACACTATTTGTTTCCCCTCCTATGAATACAGTTCATTAACAGTGTTAATGAGGTCGTTCGCACTTTAATATTATCTTGTGTCTCGAACTTCGGGTGTTAAGTTACAAGTTGTCTTGATGAGACAATGTTATGTTTCTTACTGTTAAATAATGGAATTTGTATTGCTTATTGATTTGGAGTTTCTGGTTCAGTTGCATGTTACTTAGTTGGTTTCAAGTTCTTTTACCTTTGTCTCGTGTTTTGCTCCAACTTTAGCCAGTCTCTGAGTTGTTTGGAGATAATGCGCAAACTCTTATTCTTCTTTGGCTCATTTCTGCTCCCTTGTATGTAACCCGTCTACTACAAATATAGGCAAATTCCCAAGTCTGATTTTTATGTCCTTATGAATATGGTTGCCAGTGCTTAGTCTGTTAGTTGTAGATAAGAATTGCTATCCTTTAACTTAACTCTTCCTGTTGACACCTGGGTTTCATCTTACCCTCTACTCGCGTTTGTGTATTTGGAATCTGTTTTGAAGCATGTCAACGTTCTTGTCTGACTCTTGAAATGGGGACTGGTCTTCTTTGAAGTCTCTTCATTGTTTGATTCATTCGAATCTAAGTCTAGAACACGATATACTTCTCTGTTTCCAGTCAAAAGAAAGAGTAGGCTTCTGTTTGAAAAGTTTGTTTTGAAATTTATTAAGATTGTTTGAAATTACCCACTGTACTAAGTGTTTTGTTATGAAAAACTGTTAAGTTTGGTTAAGCTCATTTGTATATTTTTTTTGAGTCACTGTGAAGGGAAATATAGCTTCGTAACTGTTTTATCCCAGATATCGTAACGAAGCTACTGTGGAGAAGATATTGTTGATATCTTATGGTGTATATGGCTTCCTTTCAAGATTGCATATTGTTTTTTTTTTTAACTTAATTCAAAACTGAGGTTTTATTGTCATTTGCTAAGGGTGCTAACAGCAACCCACCTACGTATCTATATTTATATACTCTCCATTGAGCGCATAGAATCATTAGTTACGTATTTTCTTGTTTTGTTTCATCTGATTCATCTTGGGGTCGTAATGGACTCCTCTCCTATTATTTGCATCTCGTCGGGCCATGGAGGCTTGACCTTCTTTGAGTTAGCCCAAATTCCTAAGACAACTTAATTACGGGCCTTGGAAGTAAGAACTTTGGTGTATATACACTGGTATACCGTTTATATACAATAATATGCAGGAAGAAATGGGTCTTAAGGGGCCAAGAAGCAGCCTACAAGGTTAAAAGAAGTTGGAATTCAGGTTTTGAAGCCCAAAATCAGTGCTTAGATACTGATACACAACAATATACACTAAGTGAATATCACAGACAGGAATGGGCCAAGCCCATTTCAGCAGGCAGCAGCAGCAGGGGATTTAAATGGGCTAAGCAGGCCCAAAAAATATAGAAACTTGGGCAGTTGAAAAATTGGGCCTGCTAAGTCCAATCTTTATTTTTATTCTCTCCCTTTTCTTGTATATTTATCTATGTATTTGTGATATTTTTTGATTGACACTAACTTTATTACATTTATTTGTATTATTATTTGTTATTAATCTAATTGTTTTCCAAGTATTGCCTCCATTTATGTTAATTTTCTTTATTAATGATTTTTTTTTGTGTTGAAATTATGCATATAATTT
>JAOTQR010077979.1:0-11680 GCA_025774065.1 Solanum ossicruentum
TGGATCTCTGACAATACTAGGCTCTCAAAAAGTCACCCCAAAAAGTGTTTTATTCTGAAAATCCACCAATGTTTATATTGAATGGATTTACACACATCATTGATCACTCGAACCCCAATACCTCCTCCATAAAAAGGAAAACTTAAATTTTTCTAAGAAGACCAATGATAATTCCTTTGGTTATCCATCCATCCACAGAAAAAATTAGTTTTGATACTCTGAATTTGTTTTAGAGTGGTAGAAGGTGGAGCGATAGCTGAAAGAAGGATCTTTGTCTGCCAACCAGGGAGGGACTATAAAACATAATTAATCAGAGTAGTTTTTCCACCAAAGCTAAGGATCTTTGTCTACCAACCAGAGATTTTAGCTATTCATTTGGCAAGCACATCGAACAATAAGTAATTCTCTTTCTACCAATTTATAAGGGGCATCCCAAGTAAGTAATGGGGTCCTAATTTTGCATGAAACCAGAAATGTATATGTTCTTCACTCTATCACAAGTACTCTTGAAGGCATTTCAAGGAACCAAGAGGTGGCTCTTCTTCCTGTTAACCAGTTGACCTAACATACTTTCATAAGTATACAACGCCTTCATAATCATGTTCAGGGACTTGGTTCTGCCGGAAGTGAAAATAATAATATCATATGCAAAGCTGAGATGATTAATTTGCGGACCTCACTTCTCCATACAAAAATTGTGAAAATTAGGAATATGATGAAGGTTGTTAAGCAATCTAGACAAAACTTCAGCACCTAAGATAAACAATGCAGGAGATAAGCGGTCACCCTATTTGAGACCTCTTGTGGAATGAAAGAAACCAAGTCTTGATCCATTAAAAATAATGAAATAGCAATTTCTAGACATAATTCTTGGAACCATGTGATTAAAGATATCACCAATGCCTAGTTTCCTCATAATTAGACAAATATAGGACCAAGAGACACTGTCCTACGCCTTAGCCAAATCAAATTTGATGACCAAATTATGACCAATATTAGGTTTCTTAATCTAATGAATAATTTCTGAGCAAGCATAATGTTTTCAGAAATACTTCTCCCTTTGATGAAACTTGATTGGTTCTTAGAGACCAAACTAGGGAGAAAAAAAGCCAATCTGAGACACAAATGCTTAGAGATAATCTTATTGACAAAATTTCCAAGGCTAATAGGCCTGAACTCAAACGGCTTATTAGGATTGGAAGTCTTTGGAAGAAGCACAAAATAGGCATGTGAAAAATATTTGGGCATAATTTATCCAAAAAATAAGGACTGAACAGCATCCAAGAGATCCTTGTTGATGATTTTCCAGCAACTCTATAAAAAATTACGATTCATTCCATCAGGTCCTACAGTTGAATGAGAACTCATAGAGAAGACAACCTGATGTAACTCCTCTATAGTAGGCATGGCTTGCATAATTTCATTTTGCTCTTGTAAGACCATTATAGGGATACAGTTTAACACTTTCTCATTGATATACTTGTCTTCTCTAGTAAAGATGTTCTGAAAGTAAGTGTATATAGCCTCAACAATCCCCTCATCCCCCTGGATCTAATCACCATCTTCATCTTGAATCATATGAATGAAAAGCTTCTTTCTCCATCCTCTTATCTGTGCAAAAAAGTATTTGGTGTTAGCATCTCCCTCTTTAAACCAATGCAATTGAGATTTATTTTCAAGGATAGACTCCTTAAGCTTTCGAAATCTAATATATTCAGCATTTAGATCATGAAGAGAACTTCTTTTATCATCAGTATTATAATTGATCTAGTCTCCTAAGCTAGTCAGATATTTTCTTCATACTCCTTCACCCTCGCAAAAGTATCACCCAAATGAATCTTGGACCAGTAGCTAAGAGTAGATGAGAGACTCTTTAATTTCTAATGGAAGAGCCATATTGGATTGCCTGAAACCTTCATATCCCAGCATTGTCTGACTGTATCCAAAAAACTTGGTTGCTCTCCCTAACAATTAAAAAATTTAAAGTACATAATGAAATTTTCAGATCTACTAGTCATCTCCATCAACAAGGGGCAGTGATCAGACCTCAATGAAGGCAAATGAGTGATACTGGTAAGAGGCATATCAACAAGCCACTTGTCATAACCATGGCCCTATGATGTCTCTTCCAAATTTTGAAGTTGTATCCTCTATTATTACATCAGGTGTATTTTTCCCAAAAAAATGCAAATAAATGAGACCACATGCTTCAATAACTGCAATAAACTCAAAACTCTTCTTCATATTATAAGGATAGACTAGAACATTGATTTAAGAATGGATTATATTTTTGACAAGTTTCATCTAATACTAGTCTTACTCAATTGATGGATACCTTTTTTAGCCTTTGACCTTTATTTATCGTTTGTCATTTCTTTTATTTAAGTATTCTTATCCATTGATGTCTTTCGCTATTTGAATATAATTGGATAATGAGGCCGAGTGGTTCACTTGGTGGTTAGCAATAGTCTCTAAGTGACCGCCATTGCCAATGGTACCCTCTCAAGACATGACAATCTCCCCCTCTATCACCTATTCCTACCGTCTCCCCTGATTCAATGGATCATATCCCTCAAGAGGACTACTTCGAGTCGTGCTCGAGGCCTTTTGACATGTAGCAAATGGCGAGCATTTTGAAATTGCTTGTATGGTTGTTGTGTCAAAAATTGTCCACACAAGGTTTGTTACATCTATTTTTTATACTGAGTTGGTAGTTCATGAACCTGATGTAGTAAAATTCTATGTCAATTTGATGGTTCTTAAATATAATGTGGCGACATTGAAGGTTAAGGGTGTGGAGATTGTTTTTGACGAGGTAAAGTTAGGGGAAATCTTGAATATCTCTTCAGTGAGGATGGATGAATACATTAAGAGGAAGGATAAGGATTGCATCCTCACGTCCAAATCCACAAGTGGGCGAGTTTCGAATGCTGCTTTCAAGGTTCTGAAAGGGGAAATGCATCCATTTTTGAAGTTGTTGTTGCAAGTGGTCCACAAGGTTGTTCTTCCTAGGGGGAACATCATCAATAAGTGATATTTAATTATGTAGGTTGGTGAATGCTTTAGATCATAAGAAACCCATTGGTTTTTCCTTCTTTGATCATCTGTTATATTGCAAGGGTTATTGATCCACTTCCTTGTTAACATTAGCTAATATTTGGGAAGCTTCTTACTCTCATCTTCAATGTTACATATTCCCCTTGGTGTAGGATGAGTACTAACTAAGAAATACATGATTAATAGGACTACGGTTTCTGTCATATGCCTTAGCCATATCTAATTAGATGACCACGTTATCACCAATATTAGGTTTCTTAATTTAATGAATAATTTTCTGAGCAAGTATAATGTTCTCAGAAATACTTCTCCCCTTGACGAAACCTAATTGGTTCTTAGAGATCAAATTAGGGAGAATAGAAGCCAATCTGAGACACAAATTCTTGGAGATAATCTTGTTGACAAAATTACCGAGGCCAATAGGCTTGAACTTAGACAGCTTATTAGGATTCGAAGTATTGGGAAGAAGCATCAAACAGGCATGTGAAAAATATTTGGGCATACTTTATCCTCAAAATAAGGACTGAATAGCATCTAAGAGATCCTTGTTAATGATTTTCCAGCAACTCTAAAAAAAATTGCCATTCATTCCATCAGGTCCTGTAGTTGAATGAGAACTCATAGAGAAGATAACCTGATGTAACTCCTCCATAGTAGGCATGGCTTGCATAATTTCATTTTGCTCTTGTAAGACCATTATAGCGATATTGATATATTTGTCTTCTCCAATAAGGATGTTCTGAAAATGAGTGTATGTAGCCTCAGTAATCCTCTCATCCCCCTGGACCCAATCACCATCTTCATCTTGAATCATATGAAAGAAAAGCTTCTTTCTCCATCCTATTATCCATGCATAAAAGTATTTGGTGTTGGTATCTCCCTCTTTATACCAATGTAATTGAGATTTCTGTTTAAGGATGGACTCCTTAAGCTTTTGAAATCTAATATACTCAGCATTGAGGTCATGAAGAGAACTTCTTTTATTATCAGTGTTATAATTGATCTAGTCCTCCTCAGCTAGTCTGATTTTTTCTTCATACTCCTTTACCCTAGCAAGAATATTACGAAATGAATCTTGGACCAGCTGCTAAGAGCAGATGAGAGACTCTTTAATTTCTAATAGAAGAGCCACATTGGATTACCTGAAACCTTCCTATCCGAGTATTGTCTGACTATATCCATAAAACTTTGTTGCTCTGCCTAACAATTCAAAATTTTAAAGTACATAATGAACTTTTTAGTTCTACTAGTCATCTCCATCAACAAGGGGCAGTGATCAGACCCCCCTGAAGGCAAATTAGTGATATTGGTAAGAGGAGTATCAACAAGCCACTTACATTCTGATTAACCATGGCCCTATGAAGTCTCTCCCAAATTCTGAAGTTGTAGCCTCTATTGTTACACCAAGTGTACTTTTTCCCAAAAAGCCCGAATCAATGAGACCACATGCTTCAATGACTGGAATTAACTCAAAACTCTTCTTCACATTATAAGGAATAGACTAGAATATTGTGTTATGAATGGATTATATTTTTGACTAGTTTCTTTAATACTAGTGTTACTCAATTGATCGATACATTGATTGGGCTTTGACCTTTATTTAGCGTTTGTCATTTCTTTTCTTCAAGTATTCTTATCCATTGATGTCTTCCGATATTTGAATATGATCGGACGAATGTGATGAGGGCAAGTGGTTCGCTTGGTGGTTAGCAATAGTCTCTAAGTGCCGGCCATTGCCCAAGTACTCTCTCAGGTCATGACAGGCTCCTCCTCTATTGCCTATTCCTACCGCCTCCTCTAATTCAATGGATGATATCCTGCAAGAGGACTACTTCGAGTCGTGCTCGTGGCCCTTTGTCATGTAACAAATGGCTAGCATTCGCAAATTGCTAGTATGATCATTATGACAAAAATTGTCCACACAAGGTTGGTTAAGTCTATTTTTTTTACTGAGTTGGTGGTTCATGAACCTGAGGTAGTAAAATTCTATGTCAATTTGATGGTTTTTAAAGATAATGTGGCAATGTTAAAGGTTAAGGGTGTGGAAATTGTGTTTGATGAGGTAAAGTTAGGGGGAATCTGGAATATCTCTTTAGTGAGGCTGAATGAGAACATTAAGAGGAAGGATAAGATTCCATCCACATGTCCTAATCCATAAGTGGGTGAGTTTCAGATGCCCCTTTCAAGGTTCTGAAAGGGGAAATGCATCCATTTTTGAAGTGTTCAAAGTGGTCCAGAAGGGAGTTCTTCCTAGGGGGAACATCATCATGAAGTGACATTTAAGGATATGTGTTGCTGAATGCTTTTGATCTTAAGAAAACCATTGGTTTTCCTTCTTTGACCATCTGTCATATGGCAAGGGTTATTGATCCACTTCCTGGTTAACATCAGCTGGTATTTGGGAAGCTTCTTACTCTCATTTTCAATGTAATAGGTTCCTCTTGGTGTAGGATAAGTACTAATTAAGAAAGAAATGATTGACAAGACTGTGGTGCTCAAATGTGATTGCATGCCTACAACTCCAATTGCCACTCCTGCTCCTCCCAAGACTGCAGGACCAATTTCTCTGTTGATTCTATATTTGCAGGTTGCCAAGAATGCTCAAGAGCAACTTCAAATGCAAGTTGATGAATTGAACGAGCAACTGGCAGTTTCATAGAGTTAAGTAGGTCAACTGAAGGACCAGCTACTTATGAAACAACAGGATCACAATTTCCAAGTACGTAGATATGATATTAATGATGCTTGGATCCCAACCTTCCCTATCTACCCTTAGCCCCCCTTTAGGTTTCCCTTTCTTTGTTGGATCCATATATTGGTTCACCTGGTGTTTGTTCCGGACAAGTGTTTCTTTATGCAATGTATATTTTTTATTTTGGATGGATGTATGTTGGATTTTGTGCATGCCTTCTTAACTTTATGATATTTCTATGCATGTTCCTTACCTTTTTTGTTGCTATGCTTGGATGGATAATATCATTAGTTTGACAAGGTAATGGTGTCATGTTTTGTTTGCCTTAGTTCTATATCATTGCTTAGGGTCGTAAATGCTTTTGCTTTACTTGTTCTTTTCTACCTTTAGTGATGTCAAAAGGGGGAAGGTTGTATGATGGCGTGTGAAGATACGTAGGTACAACACACATAAGTGCCACAAGCAAACACAACATATATTTGTAATTATGAAAAAGGGGAAATTTGTTAGACTCACGCATGGATTTCAGTAGTTTTGATGATGTCAAACAGAACTAGGTTCAATACATAGCACCAGATGAAGCAAAGAACATCAAGAGACCTAGAGGGCATGGATCTTATCCTGAGGTGAATCAAGACTTTTATGAGATTAAAACATGAGGTGCCAGTCGTGAAAGAGTCTTCTATTAGGACTATTCTAGCAGGCAGTATAAAAGGCAAAGACAAAACCCTAGAAGAGCATCTTTTGCATCTAAAGTGAATACGTTCCAGTAGCAAAGGCAGTTACACCCTATAAAATTACCAAATTACCCCTTGAGGAGAGGTGTGCACATAATGTATCTTTTCATGTTTCGATGAAAATTTTGAGGTCGGATATGCAATCAACATGAAAAATTGAGTGGAAAAGTAGTCACAGTTAATTTTTAGAGCTAACATATCAAAAGATAATTTTTTGATATGAAAATGATTTCCAGTGAGGGTGCACGACAGGTGTGCGACATGCACCTGCTGCAACTTGCACTTAGTTTTGATCCAAATAATTTCTACGGGGATTAGAAAATTCATTCAGAGAATTTCCATGGAAAACACCAAAAATTGACCATGTATGCATTGTGGACACTATGTACGAGGCAAACTTTTTTCAATTTTTGGTGAGGGGCATTCGAAACCTTTCCTAACCCTCCCAAACTCAAAGTACTATTAAAATAGGTCCTTTTTGTTTCTAAAAGGGGTTTCCACACTCATTCTAAGGCTTTTTACACTAAGCGTAAGTTAGAGTTCTTGAGAGAAGAAGAGAAAGAAGCTAGGGATCTATAGGTTGGTGTCAAATCCTTGAGAAGGTCGGTGACATTCTTCAATCCAGGTATGTAATGCTAACCTAAACTATGGAACTGTTCTTTAATGTGCTATCAAAATAAGCATATTTGGTGCCTAAAGCAAGGGATTTTGTGAGCTCTTAAAGCAACCTTTTAGTGTGTTGATGTGTTTTTGTGTTAGTTTTGCAGAAAACTTAGGTTGGCAGGATCTTGAAGAAAGGCTGCAGATTTTGTTGAAGCGTAGGCCTTACGAGCCCCCTTACGAGTCATAGCTCACCCTACGAGTCATAGGGTGATATCGTAGCAAAAATCAGAGATCAAACTTTAGAAATCTACTAAGTGAAGGTCACCCCTACGAGGCTATCATATGAGTCATAAGTCACACTACGACTCGTATCGGTGAACTCATAGCAAGAATCAGAGAGTCAAGATATTGGACCAAAAAACTGAAAACCAAGACTAGGAGACCAACATACCAGTCATAGCTCAAGTAAAGAGTAATAATTATGGGTCATACCATTGTAATCCAAGATGCCAAGAACCTGATATGAGACCCCGACTACGACGAGATCCAAGATTACAAGAACCTGATATGAGATCCTGACTACAAATCATCGTACATGCATAATTTATCAGCTGCCAGCTGTCTTTTCTAGGTAAAATTCTAAGGTTATTTTGTAAATTCTATATATAGTTTAAGTTATGTTTTGAGAGAGAATTCGACCAATAGACATTCAATAGATACATTTTGAAGCTTTTCTTAGTTTTCTAAAGTAGTTTATTTCTTTTCTCTTGGAAAACCCATTTTTGGGGGATTGCAATCTTGCCCTATACTCATTGTTGATCAATCCGGTGCGTGGTTTTCAATTTATGGTACCTATTTACTTCATTAGTATGGGTAAAGCTCTCAACTATGTCTATTATTTGCATTCTTGTTTGTTTTGCCTTAGCCATGTGTAGCTAAGCACTCACAACTTGGGCTTGTGGGAACCATGGGTATTTGACCTTGAGATAACTTAGGTTTCATCCATTTCTATGATTGGGGTTTTGCATCTATTATCTATTTCCCTTCATTATTATTGTCGTTGGGTGGTGGCCAACAACAAACCCCGCCTACTATCATGATCCCGACCAAGGGATTGACGAATAGGAAAAGGAAAGTCGATGATAGAATTAGATTGATGTGTTCTCATCTAATCAACCGAGCCTAACCAAGGGGAGGTTGACTGGGACAATAGGTAACGGTTAGTTGGCACGCCATAGTTGCCGACCAAGCTCCATGGTGAAGTTCGAGCTTCACCTTCACAAGAGGGCTGGAAGAACCTAAATAACCGTCCTGTATGCAAATCACCAATTATAGTAATGCTATCTAGGGTAATCCGGTTGACGAAACATGGGGAACACAATTCCCAAGTTATCCCTAAAATTGAGTGTTTCTTCGCGTTATAGTTAGTGGTAGATTTAATGCTCTATTGAAATACAAATCCCCCCCCCCCCATTTAGAGACTTTAGTCAGAAATGCTAGAAATGATTAGTGGTGAAATCTTGTAATTAAGTTGTATATTCCCTGTGGATTCGATCCTAACCTTGGTTAGGTTAATTGCTGACAACGACCGCTTTCTTAATGGAGCGTGAACATCAATCATTCTTCCTTGAGCCTCTTGACTGATGTAATTTTATGGATGAACATGTTGAGTCATTATACATATATATTTTCTAGAATATTTTCTTGTAAATTATGCATATCCTATGTATTTCCACATGTTGATGACCATCATAAACTTGATTTACTGAATACAAGCTTTTACATGAGTTATTTCATAAAACCCTATATGTTATTTTACTAAAGATTGCTAAAAAGAACTTAGAAGATGAGTCTAAAGCCTTGTCAATATGAATGTGCACATAACTGTGATTGTGATACTGAGATGAGAGTGTTGATGATGATGTTGATGAAATTGATGTCCCTAGAGCCTTATAGAGTATGAAATTAATCTTAAAACGCTAATCCTAATCCAAGAATTGATGGTTAATGTAATGAATTAGGTTAACAATATCCAAGGAGACTAGCTAAAAGAGTTATCCTAGTGATTGAGTAGATAACAACTCAAACTCAATAACTACGTGGCCAGCGTAGGAGAGGATCCAATCATAAATTGGATGTTCCCTTAGTCCTGAAAGAGGACTTGATGTTCTTTATTGGATCCACTGATGTGATGTCCTTTACCCCGGCAAGATATTGCGTGGATGTGGTAATGACATTGCTTTGTTGTATCATCACTAGCTCATAGGTGATGGTTGTCGATTAGAGAAACTCCTGGTTAGGTCCCACACAAATAGTACTCTAATTTGAGTTGATTGTATGATTTTAGATTGGTGTTGATGATTGAGATAGACACTTGACATTCTGAGTGAGTATCTTTTGAGTTGATCTTATTCCATATTATTCTGCCTATATTGTTTCATTCAGCCATCTTACATGCTCGTACATTCCACCAGCTGACGTCCATTTGGTCTTGCATCTTTTCATGATGCAGAGACAAGTATTCGGGATCCTCAACAGGCACTCCATTGAAGGCCTATTCTTTCTACTGCTGATTGGTGAGTTCTCCCTTGCATTTGGAGGATATCATTTTATATTTCTATACTTTGAGTTAGTTTAATTTAAGTTTGTGGTAGCCATGGCTTATCATGGTATCATTCTAGATTGTAGAGGTAGATGCTTCATAGATTAGAGGATGATGACTTGATGTTGGGGTCTGTCTTTCTTTCTTGAATTATGTCACAGATGTTGAGACCAATCTTGTTGGCCTATGGCCTTATTTATTGAGTTAGAAGTAAGTTGAGTTATCCACCCTTATGGTACTGTTACTTTGAAAACCTTTCAATGAAATGAATGATCGAATAATTGTCGTGAGGCTAAGTGGTTCGCTTGGGGACTAGCAATAGTCTTTGGGTGCCGTCTACATCTAGGGTACCATCCCAGGGCATGACATAGATTTTCTTGTATGTTCTGATTTGAACTTCTTAGAATTATTGTTGAATGACAATCATTGTAAGAGAGGATTTTTGGTGAGATATTGATCTGCAGGGAGTGGGTTTGGCTTCCTATAGAGTTTGCATTGATCACATTAGTAATATATGAGTGTGTGAGGTGAGAGCAAGTTAAGAGTTACAAAGTTGTAATTTTGACATTGCACTTTCAAAGTATTGAAGGTGCTAAAATCCTACAAATTATAGGTTGTGGTTGTTTATCCCTTGATCAAGGACTTTTCTCACTCTACATCATGTGTTCATCTTGTTATATTGTGTGTTTGCACTTAACTATTATGTGTATAAGAACCTGGTTCTTGTAACTGTTAGAGCAAAAAAGTTTTTCACTGACCTACTGGTGGATTGAGATAGGTGCCATCACGGCTTGGAGGGTCAGGTCGTGAGAGATTTCACATACTAAATTTGTTGATTATGTATCAAATCAAAATCATGTCCTTAAATTTATCTAATTAATGAGTAAATTTTAGTATCTTTTATGTGATTTATTAAAAGTTTTATCTCTTTAATTAGTGTACTTATTGTTAAAACTATGACAAGAAGCTCTATCCCTCCACTTCTTTAAGTTTGACATAAAGCTTCTTGTCATAGTTTTAGTTTTATGCTTACTAATTAAAGAAATCAAAATTTTAATTTAATTGAAGAATAGCCTAATAGGCATAATTAATAAAGTTGTTGTCATATGTTAGGTCATCATAGTAGGATTTAAAAAGTCATGATTATACTATTAGAAGATATAATTATGTGACTTTGATAGAAAAACTACAATTATATATTGATTTATGAAATCTAACCTATGACTCAAAAAGTCATAATTATATTTCCTTTTATGGCTCACAGTTCTATCTCGTATTCAAAATTGGTATCCTCTATGATTCTCCCCACCCCACCCTCCAAATATATTTGCCAAATCAGATATATGTTAAGTAAATTATTCTCTACTATTTAAATTGATCACTTACTACGAATTTATAACACATTTCTCTTTATCTATATTCAGTAAACAAACGGTGTGTAGATGTCTCTCTTATATATCTATTTTCTCTTTTTTCTATTTAATTGTTTCTTATATTAATTAAATGCGTAAACAATAAAATAAACATACTAACACTTGATTTTTTGTGTTTTTTTATTTATTTTATTTTGTTGAATAGAAAATCAGCAAGTATAAATGGCAGATTCTGGGGTAAAAGATGTTAGAGAATCATCGTCATCTCAAGAAACTTCAAAATGGCAAAGGAAGCATCGAAGATATTCCACAAAATAAACTAAAGAATCATCATCATCTCAAGAAACTTGAAAATGGCAAAGGAAACATCGAAGATATTCCACGGAAAAAACTAATCAACTTGAAGCGTAAGATTAATTTTTTTTAAGGAAATTTAACATTTGTATATGTTCAATTCATTTTTTGATTTTTGCTTGTTTAAAAATATAATGTTATTTTCCTAAGAGGCGTAAGTGATAAAATTAAAATAAATTCGACATACAATAATTCATTTTCTGCATGTATTTTTGTCATTGATTTATCTTTAATTCTTATTGATGTTATGTGTTTTTTCTTT
>JAOTQR010077980.1:0-44109 GCA_025774065.1 Solanum ossicruentum
ATATATATATATATATATATATATATATATATATATATATATATATATATATATATTCCTGACATGCAATTACTCAAGCATAACATAAATATTTGATCACTAGGAGTTCGAGTGTTGGCCATGAACGTTATTTGAGTTTTTTGTTATAGATGATATCTCTATTACCTTTTTCACTACATCTACATATTACTTTCTTTCTTCCGTTCATACTAGTACACATTTATTCGTACCGACGTCCTATTGCCTAGGGATACTACATTTGGTTTTGTGCATATAGGTTTAATAAGGAATTTTGATCAAACGGTCCACTAGGATTCTAGTTCAATCGTGAGTTAGTAAGCTCCACCTCTCCCTGGAGCTTTAATAGAGTGCCTATTTTATGTTGTATAGTTGGGTATAGTCGGGGTCTTGTCCCGGTAGTGTTGGTGACACTCCAAGAAGCTATTATGGACATGGTATTTTGGTTTAGTTCTTTTGCAACTGTTAGTCCCCAGCCATAGGTTTGACATGTATATTATATGCTTTGTGTATATATCTCTTTGGTTGTAGCCTCGTTGCCTAGATAGTTCTTTAGCATTTTGGCTTATCTACCTTGGTGTATACAACTTATTGTTGACCAGGTCATGACCAAAATAGTCCAGACTTAGTTTTTCAAAAGTTATGTTGATCGATACTTCTGCCCCTAGTCTAGTTAGCTAGCATGTTCGGTGGTTTACTCAACCAATAACAGTATTGAGTGCAAGTCATACCTCCACCCTTTTTGGGGCATGACAAATATGATATTAGAGAAGTCCGTATCCTAGAGAGTCCACAATGTCATGTATAGTATATTCTTGCTTATGGTGGTGTTATGCGCTACACTTATAATCCGGAGGCTATGAGGTATGTAGGGATGGTTACATTTCTTTCACTTAAAAGACTGTTCTATAAAGAAAAGCTGTAGGATCACGTGGAATCTAAATTGTGCTTTGTGAGTTTTTATTTGATAAGATACTTATGCTCAGGAAATGGCATAACGTGTGATAAGTATGGGTCTGAGTAAAAGTACCAATCGTTCCTTGCTGGGTCAGGGAGATATATTTTTTGTGGAGGCACACAGGGAATCTCTAGTACCTCTAATACTAGCTTCCTCAGCACCTATTGAGGCCTAAGGAGATGCAATACCCCCAATCCCACTATTTTAATAGCACCTAAGGCAGATAGGGACGCAAGCATTCCAGCACTTGTTGTTCCCCTATTAGAACTGGGGAGCAGGGGATGAAGGAGATAGTTTAGCTACTGACTTGAATGGTTTCTATTCACGAGAGACAACTAGAGGCCAGAGTATATGCTAGAAGAGATCAAACAAAAAGCTCAATGGTAGGAGAGTTCCTTCACTTGGCCCCTCTAGTATTTACGGGACCCAGTTCCACTGAGGATCACTAGGACTTTCTAGACCATATGTATATAGTATTGAGGGTGATGTATGCCTCCATCGCTGACACTATGAAGCTGGTTTCTTTATGAGTATCTATCTTGTGGTATGACACATGGGAGAGATCCAGAGGGCTTAATTCTCCCCCAATAGAGTGGGGGGACTTCTTAGTGGCATTTGTAGTCCATTACTAGCCATTAGAGGTTGGGGAGGCCTTTTTTACTAGCATATTAGTCTAAGGCAGGGGTATATGAGCGTAATGGAACATAGCATGAGGTTCAATTCTTGGGCTAGTTATGCACCAGATAATATATGTATCATGAGTGATAGAGTTCATATTTATATGGATGGTTTATGGGATCATCTAAGTAGAGACTATAGGATAACATCATTATGGGATGATGTAGATATTTTCCTGTATACAGGCTTTTACTCGAACTACAGAGGACCTTTCTCATTGGATTCGAGATACCCGTAGACACAGGGAGCAGAGTAAGAGGGCTCGTACTGTGGGGTATTATTGTATCTGGTTGGTCATTTTTAAAATTATCTATAAAAATGACAATTTCACCTTTACGCAAGTTACTTTGGAGCTATTTCGAACTATTTGTATTGTTGGAACTGAAATCTTGAGTTTTAAAAGTTGAAAATATGAGTTTTGGCATTTTTGGAAGTTTAAGTTGTTGAAAAAGTGAGTTTTCTGCCATTTTGAGTTTTGGATGTCGGGTCGGAAATCCTTCGATTCCATCAACACTAGAATGTTGAATCTGGTCTAGGAGAAGTTACGAAATTGAATTAAGAGTTAAAATGAGATTTTTAGGCCAAAAGTTGCATTTTTATTTGTTTTCAGAGCTAAAGTTTGACTTTGGCTAACATTTGAAGCTCGGATCAAAATTTTGATAGATCTAGTAGTTCTGGATGGTGAGACTAACATTAGAAATATTCCATCATAATTTTTTGAGTTACCAAGGGATGTTTTGTTATTTTGAGTTTTGAACTAGTTTATTTAACTTGCATTTATAAATGTGACAAAGAGACCTCAGAATCAAATTTTGATTCTTCTATTGAGTTTAGAATGCCATATTTTGTATGGATACATATTTGGTTTGTGAAATTATGAGTTAAAGATGAATTATGTGGGGTCGTGTCGAGTTTTGTTGTTGATTGAGTTGTACTGTTGCTTGTTTTTCAACAACAATATATTTCCTCTCCACGTTTGTGGGACTCGACCGCATTCCCAGAGTGCAGGTCAGTGGTCCCTCTTTTTCTCCACGTTCACGAACCCCTCCTCTGTTTTCGCAAAGGTCTCACATCCATCAATGCTTCGCATTTGCAAAGTACACTTGTTACCTGATATGTTTTGAATTCATAAACTCACATTTTCAATCATTTTAACTAATTTCAAGCTTTGAGGGGCGACTTTTAGAGAGACATTTTGTGGATTTCATTTGGGCAAGTATTTCTAATATCGTTTTGATTAAATTCCATGATTTATATCTTTATTTTGTCTTGAAATTTATGATTTTGAATGTCCAAAATTGGGGATTTTGGGTGTATGATTATGAAACTTTAAATGGTGATTTCTCATTCGATCTGACCTCAATTTTGGTGGAATTTTCAACCACTAACTCCACTTTTCATGTAGAATCTGATTTTATAGTCAATTTCTAGATTCATGAACTTCAATTAATTTTATCTCTAGTTTTAACCATTTTTCCATAGGCCTAATTTGTGCCAATATTTGCATCAAAATTCAACTCTTGACATGTAGTATCTTTTTTTGACAGTGATTGAACAATCTGGGGATCTTTGGGGGTTTGAATTGATTGAAAGCTTGTCTAAGTGTGGTTTTAGCATCGAGGTCGGTTCGACTAACTTTTTCTGGGACTAGATTTGAGTTATCTGGTATGTTCATGTGAAAATTGTGAGATGTAGATTGATTCATGGGAATTCAGATTCATATAATATAATTGTGATGGAAATATTATACCTGTTATACTAAATTTTTGAAATTTGTAATTCTATTTATAAACTGATATGGAATCTTAAAAATTGAGATATGTTAGATATTGATGTGATAATATGAGACTTGTAATAAATTAAGGATATTTGATACTGTAGAGATATATGAGTATATTGTGGGACTTGAAGAATCTAATTTTATTGATAATTTGTTTATTGACGAGAGGGTGATGATATGAGACTTGTGGATGGCCTTGTGGTACAACTGATGCACTTGGTAGAGCCTTGTGATGTTATGGTTGTTGTTCATATCATTTTCATCATATTGCATATAATTACTCGTATTGTGGCATTGGCATGTATACACATCATATTGGATTTTCACCAATGAGATATTTGATACAGTCATATTGCTTGAGATCTATTTGCCGGCGCCAGAGTCTATTGAGTTATACTGTTGTTGATATACATCTTGGTGTTGTGGTTTTGCATATATCGCCTCTATATTACATTGAACCAGTTACAGATGTATTACTTGATATCTCCTTTCTAGTGCCAAAGTCTGTGGAGGTATCATCGGTGCTAGAATCCATCATGATACCAGAGACCTCTTCTATTGGCACCAGAGTCTGTGAGGTGCCATCGGCACCTGTGACTGTCATGACACTCGAGAGATTTGTATATGGTCTGGCGAGGCCCCCATGGGTACTGCCTAGTAACTTCAGCTTGGTAGATGTGTACATTGGCACCAAAGACTATCGTGATTGTAGCTCATGCATCACATTCATAACATACATGTCTATTGCATCATTGATTGTTATTGTTATGTTGTACAATTATTATATATGTTTATACTATGCACTAATCCTTTCCTTGCAGGTGATAGTACTCTTTGTTACCACATACTTATTTGATTCATTTGCCAGTTGATTAGACCTACTGGGAATATTTCGATATATTCACCCCTACTTTATTTCCCTCTATGGATCGAGCACAGGGACTCATATAGCATAGTTGATATCATTCTGTCAGAGTATAATCCATCTATCCTAGACCTTTCCTGTGAGGCTCAGATTTCAAGTCTACATGCATCTTTGAGATCTCCTTTTTGTTTCTTTTTTTCAATTTCAAATATTATATTAGACATTCTCAAACAACTTGTATTTTCATTTGATACAATTGTATTTTACTCGTGCGTACTATCTTAGATGCTCTTGTTCTTATGACTCCAAATTCTGCGATTTTGTTACTATGTTGTGGTTGCTTTTGTTTTACATTATTATCTTTAGTTGTGATCCAATTTGCGGTCACGACAAGTTTGGTATAAAAGCCCTACGTTAGTTGCGCTCATGAGTCAAGAGTAAGGTGTCTAGTAGAGTCTTGCAGATAAGTCCATACCCATCTTCAAGAGGCTAGGGTCACTTAATAGGAAAAGCTTTCATGTCTTGCTTCTATTCATGCATTTCTTTATATCACATGTTTTGAAAGTATCTAATCTACTCCTTTTGCTCACATGTCAGTTACTAGATCTCGACGATCAATGGAGAGCCTAAGTCAGTTTATGTGACTCTCACTAGAGGTTAAAGTAGGGCTCCTGATAAGGACAGGGTAAAGGACTTGCTAGAGGGGTAGCTCCACCCCAAGGATAGACTAGACTGGCTTCTCCAGAGCCTGATTATGAGCTAGAAAGGCCCATAGACCCTATTCCACCATCTTCAGCCCCAGATGCTACACCCTCGGTTTAGGAGTTGCTTTTGAGGGTGTTGGCTAAATTGGAGGGAGCCCTTCCAACCTTAGTTGTTATTGGTGTACAGACTACTACAATGTTAGTTGGCTCTTCTATATATCCAGTTGAGCAATCTATAATTCAGGTGGGTCCTTTTTCAGCCCTAGTGGATCCTTCTATGATTGCTATGATTCCACCTCAAACATCTAGGCAGAGTTTGGGTACTCGGTATTAGAGTTTGGCTATGCTCCATCTATTGCATCGCCCTATTTTTGGTGCCCACCCATCTTCTACTAGTCAAGTTATGTCCATAGTTGAGCAAAAGAGTTTTGAGCGGTTTATGCAGTTGGCACCCCCGAGATCTGAGAGTACTCTTGGTGATAAAGGTCATGATTTCTTATCAGAGTATTAGGACTGGTAGTGTAATTTTTCCATCCTGGAGTCACATGGAGTTGGTTATACCTCTTACCAGTTCACCAGACTAGCTAAGCAGAGGTAGAGGTAGGCTCGCCCACCTTGGATATCCAGTCATGACGTGGGAGCAGTTTACAGAGGTACTTTTGGAGAGATTCGTGCCATATAGCCTTTTGGATGAGTTTGATAGACTTCAACAGGTTCTATGTCAGTTTCAATATATGAGGCCAGACTTCATACATTGTCAAGGCATGCCTTGTCCGGTATCCCTATCGAGTTCGAGAGGATTTGACATTTGCCAAGGGATTGGAAGGATATCTTCAGGAGGCTACAACTTTCTTGGTTCTGGCTGGAGGCACATTTCAAAGTGTACAGGATCATGCTCGTATGATAGAGTGCATAAGGCATGATAGACAGGGTGGCAGGAAGAGGTTCCGTTAACAAGGTTAGTTTAGTAGACCCGCGCCACGTGATCAAGAGTGCCAGAGGTGTGGCTATCAAGGCAATGAGTCCATGCAACCATCCCCATAGTTGATAGAGCAGACAGATCCATGACTACTCAGATAGGTCGTGATCATTAATCTAATATAGAACCAAATATGGTGGCTTTTTAGGGAAGCCATCCCAAGAGTAAGAGGCTAGGGCTTGCTATAGTTGTGATGAGGTTGAGCATTTGGCTAGACATTTTACTTATCGTGCATCTTCCACTTAGGCTTTAAGTTGTCAGCTAGCTTGTCCAACGCTGCCCCAGCACTTGGAAACTTACCCAAACTATGAGGGGTTGTATTAAAGGAGGTTGTGGTATAGTTAAATTTAGAGCCCGAGGAGGCCCACAGGCTAGTGATGGCCGTAAAGACTACTACGCTGTCCTAGATAGAGTCGAGGTAGAGGCCTCTAATGCTGTTATCCAATGTATGGTTCTAGTGTGCCATTTTTCAACTTCAGTTTTATTTGATCCAGACTCTACGTATTCCTATGGATTACCCTATTTTGCTTCTTATATTGATATTATGTGCGAGCCACTTGTTGAACCTATTTAAGATTCCACCCTGGTCGGTGAATCTTTAGTTGTGAATCAAGTATATCGGAGTCTTATTATGACTTATAGGGAGAGACACTATTGCTGACTTGATATTGTTGGATATGGTTTACTTTGATATGATACTAGGCATGGATTGGTCGTCACTTTATCATGCTATTCTTAATTACCATGTGAAGACTATGACCTTATCTTGCCCTTATTTGCCTCAGTTGATATGGATTGGAGCACCTACCTCTTATCCCAAGGGTGTTATTTCTTATAAGCATGCCTGTCGGTTGATAGAGAAGGTTTATTTGGCTCATGTTTGATCCTGTTCTCAGGAGACACTATCATTGGAGACCACTAGAGGTTCTAGAGACTTTATGGATGTATTCCCAACTAACTTACCTGGTGTTTAACCAGATCATGATATTAACTTTCCTATTGATATGGAGTCGAGCACTAAACTCAAATCTGTTACCCCTTGTCGGATGGCTCTGCTGAATTGATGAAGTTGGAGAAATTGGATGATTTGTTGAAAAAGGGTTTTACTCTGTGACGACCCAAGCCTAGGGCCTAGACGTGACACAGCGAATGGGGAACCTGATGGAACCCCAGCCAATACTCTTAACTTGTCATTACACATCATTGGTAGCAGAAGCATATGAAAGACATAAACTAAGTATGAGGGTAAAGAGGCTAAGGGATAGCTTGAAAAACATCATAATCATGAGACAAGAGTCAAGCACATATCATAAATACATAATACATCCAACAAATACCTTTAATTCATAGATAAGAGCGAGGGCTAAGACAAAGCAACTGGGGTCACCCTCATAGTAAAATAGAACATAAAGTCGAGTGTCTAAATGAGATGAAATAGACATAGACTAAGGTCCCTAAAATAGAGGACTCATGCACTAACTATCTTGAATAGCACCGTCTGGCCACGTGGAGGAGGATGATGATCAACTTGGGTTCCGGTTCTTACATGGTGATATCATGTAGGCAAGAGTATGCACTAGTACGTTTGAATGAACTAAGTATGTAGGATGTAGTGAAACAAGAGATAGGCATCATAATCAAAATGCATAACAATAGGCAATAGACAACATATAACGATATGGCATGTATGATCAATGCATAAGTAAAATATGCTTAAGTAACTGATGCTCATTTAGGATATTATTTGTATAGAAAAGACTAAGCTAGATTTCCAAAGTACAAACCCTTTGGTAGGTTAGTGATGATACACCCATCACCCTAGTGTGTGAGGTACAAACCCTTATCAAGGTTAGTGATGATAGCACCCATCACCCTAGTTTGTGAGGAACAAATCCCTCATCAATGTTAGTGACTGTAGCACTCATCACCCTAGTGATTGATATTAAACCTCAACTAGGTTACCCGGACTCTTAAACTCACAGATCGGGAATGGTTTAATACAACACTTTATATAGAATTCATCATGTAAATAAGCTCATTTCATCATCATATAGTCACTCATATCATATCTCAAGCTTTGGGTCTTTTATTCCTTAAGAAACTATAACCAGACATTTTATCAAACACTTAGAGGGTGTGAAATGGTAGTATAAAATGATGCAATTTAGAGGTGAAATCATTCAAGAATATCCATTGTAAAACCATGAATCAAAGCCTTGCAACACCCTTAAGCAATATACATCGAAACCCCTTATGAAATCTTGTATTAGATCAAAAATTTATAGCTCAAAATATAGAAAAACAGTCACAACTTTAACATAGTTCATAGACATATTCATAAGAGTAAACACATTTGTAAAATCAACTTAGAATCATGCAAATTGAGTGAGAAGAATATTAGGGAACCATGGGTGTAAGAAACCAATGGATAAAACCTACATACCTTAGCTTTGGAGAAGCTCTTGATGAATATTGAAAATAGAGGCTTTGAAGGTTGAAGAAAATCCTTAGTTCCGGATGAGGGTTTTGAGACTTAAATTTTTGAGTGAAAATATGGATAATGTTTTAGTGAGTGTTGGAAAATGTTTTGGGTGATATGAGGGTGAAATTTGTCTAATTATAGATAAAAACACGTTTGGGAAACTTGTGTCCAACACTTAAAAAAATTTGGGCGAACTTAAAAAAATAGTTAAAAAAAAATGTCAGATTGCACTGCTCTCTAGAAATTGCACTTTCGAAATTTGTAATTGCTAATCTTTTCCTCATAAATCAAGATTAGACCCTTCTTCACCTAACTTTTACCCTATGATCACGAACATGAAATCGGATTTTCAAAATAACAAACATAATTTTGAGATATATGAAAAGTAAAATTCCAGGCATTCCGAGGTACATTTTTAGGAACTTTTTAGGGTCGTCTCCTCCTTGTGAACATTCGCCCCCGAATGTAAAAGAGATGTACCAGACAAGAGTTACCAACAAGAATGCAACAATACATTTAAAACACCATTTTCAAAATCTCAACGTAAGTGTAAAATCATCATAAGTTTACCAATGTAAACATCAATGCATATGAACGACATAAGGGCTGAAATATGAGACTTTAAATAACATAGGGGACTTAGGATTAGTACCTTAGGATTGAGTGGAGTGGAAAAATAAGGATATCTCTTTAGCATGTCCGCTTCGGCCTCCCATGTAGCACTTTCGACTTATTGGTTCCTCTAAAGGAGTTTAACGGATGCCACCTCCTTGTTCCTAAATCTCTTCACTTACTTATCTAAAATCTGAACCAAGACCTCCTCATAACTCAAGTTATCCCCAGTAACACCCACAAAATCAAGAGGTACAATAGCATTAGGATCACCAACACATTTTCTCAACATAGATACATGGAACACCGGGTGAACCAAATTCATTTCACTAGGCAACTTCAACTCATAAGCTACCTTGCCAACCCGCTTTACACCTAATAAGGACCAACATACCTTGGACTCAACTTCTCCTTTTTACCAAAATGAAACACACCTTTCATTGGAGAAACTTTCAAATAGACCCAATCACCCACTTTGAATTCAAGGTCTCTTCTCCTCACGTCGACATTGGATTTTTGATGGCCTTGGGTTGTCCTCAACCTTCCCCTAATCATCATAACCTTTTCAAGAGCCTTCATAACTAGATCCAGTCCTAATAAAGCCACCTCTCAAACGTCAAACCTCACCAACCTACTGGTAAACTAAAACATCTCCATAAAGAGCCTCAAAAAGAGCCATACTATTGCTAGAGTAATAGCTATTGTTTTAGGCAAACTCAATCAATAGAAGATGATCATCCAACCTACCTTGAAGCTCCAAGACACAAGCACTAAGTATATCCTCAAGTGTTTGAATGGTTCTTTTTGCTTGCTATCCGTTCGAGGGTAGAAGGTCGCACTAAGGTGAATTTTTGTACCAAGACCCCATTGAAAAGACCTCCAAAAGTGTGAAGTAAATTGTGCACCACGATATGATATAATTGATAAAGGAACCCCAAGTAACCTCACTAACTCATAGATGTACAACTTTGTGTACTACTCAGCCCCATATGTAGTTTTAACCGATAGAAAGTGGGTCAATTTCTTCATCCTATCAACCACAACCCAAATGGAATCAAAACCTTTTCAAGTCTTAGGCAACCTAACCATAAAATTCATGTTAATCACCTCCCATTTTCAATTAGGAATCTCTATGTCTTCGGTTAGGCCACCCGACTTTTGATGTTTGGTTTTGACTTGTTGACAACTTTGGCAATCAGAACCAAATTTGGCAATGTCCCTTTTCATAGCTCCAGACCAATACACATCCCTCAAGTCTCTATATATTTTGGTCGAACTAGGGTTAGATAGAATAAGAAGAATTATGGGCCTCATCAAGAACTCTCTCCCTCAAACCATCAACACAAGGCACACACAACCTACCTTGGTATCTAAGGGCCATACCTCCCCCTTGGGGGAAAACCTCTGTTTTTCCCTTTTTAAGCAAGGTCTTCAATTCAAGCATGGAGAAATCTAGATCTTGTTTTGCTGACACCTCATCAACCAAAGAAGATTTAGAACCATCAACAACACCATTATCCACATCTTCGAACCTAACCCCCAGTCTAGACAATTGATGCACCTCCCTAGCTATCTCCCTATCACCACCATCCACATGAGCTAGGCTACCCATAGACACCCGACTTAAAGCATCCGCCATAGCATTTTACTTACCCGGATGGTAATGCACGCTCATGTCATAGTCCTTAAGAAGTTCTTACCACCTTCTTTGTCTCAAGTTTGGACCCTTTTGAGTAAATACATATTGTAGGCTCTTATGATTGCTGAAGACATCAACATGCACCCTATAAAAATAATGACGTCAAATCTTTAATGCAAACACCATGACAGCCAATTCAAGATCATGGATAGGGTAGTTTTTTTCATGCACTTTGAGTTTCCTAGAAGCATAGGCTATGACCTTACTATTGTGCATTAACGCACAACCCAAAACAACTCTAGATGCATCACAACACATAACAAAACCCTCAAGCCCATGTGGTAGTACCAATATAGGAGCAGACACAAGCCTATCTTTCAATATTTGGAAGCTTTTCTCAAATTCATTGGTCTACACAAACTTAACCTTCTTTTGAGACAATTTTGTCATAGGGGAAGCAATGGAGGAGAACCCATTCACAAACCTTCTATAGTACCCCATAACGCCTAAGAAGCTTCTAATACCGACGGGGTCAATAGTCTAGGCCAATTTCTAATCACATTGGTCTTCCTAGGATCCACCTTAATACCATCTCCTGACACTACATGACCTAAGAATAAAAAATTCTTCAACCAAAATTCACACTTTTCATATTTAGCATACAACCTCTCTTCCCTCAATCTTTGCAAGATAACCCTCAAATGACCCATATGCTCCTCCCTATTATGTGAATAGATCAAAATATCGTCAATGAAGACCATAACAAAGGAGTCAAGGTAGGGTTTGAAGACCCTAGTCATTAGGTCCATGAAGATGACTGGTATATTAGTCAACCCAAATAACATCACCACAAATTCATACTGCCCCTATCTAGTCCAGAAGTTTGTCATGGGAATATCACACTTCTCACCCTCACTTGATGGTACTCGAATCGAAGATCCATCTTAGAGAAAAAGCTAGACTCTTGCAATTGGTTAAACAAATCAATTCCTGGAAGAGGATATTTATTCTTTATAGTAACCCTATTGAGTTGCCGATAGTCATTGCACGTTCTAAGTGACCCATCCTTCTTTTATACAAACAACACCGGTGCATCCCAAGGTGATTGGCTAGGTGAAATAAATCCCTTTTCCAACAAATCTTTTAATAGCTCCTTTAACTCCTTCAACTCAACCGAGGCCATACGGTAAGGGGAAATGAAGATAGGTTTAGTATCGGGAAGGAGGTCTATGCAAAAATCTATCTCCCTTTCAGGAGGAACACCAGGAAGGTCATTTGGGAAGACATCAAGAAACAAATTTACAATTGGGACCAACTCAATAGAAGGGACTTTGGACTCCACATCTTTAACCTTAACAAAATGATATAAATACCTCTTAGAAATCAAGTTATGGGCTCTGATGCAAGAGATGACCCTATCCTTTACCACCACATCATGACTTTTCCACTCAAGGACGGGTTTATTTGGGAATTGGAACTTGAACCTACAATCAACAGAAGCATAGTATGCATGCAACCAATCCATCCTAAGAAAAACATCAAAATCAACCATGTCTAATTGAACATGATCACAAGGTAAGATTTTATACAAGATGCAAACCAGATAATTTCTATACACCCTCCTAGTAATAATAGATGAACCAATAGGATTAGACATCTCATATGAATCATGCAATGACTCCGACTCAATATGAAACTTTTTAGCAACAAAAGGGGTAATAAAGGAAAGGGTGACACCTAGATCAATCAAAGAATATACGTCAAGATCAAAGATTTTTCAACATATCGGTAACAATATCATGGACCTCAGCAATCCCTTGCCACCTATGTAGAGCATAAAATCGACTGTCCCTTGGGGCACCACCTTGAGGACCACCTCTACCCAATGAAACCACATTTGCACACCAAACTTTGCCACAGTCCCTTGGACAATATACCTTCTTGTGATAAAGCTCCCCACATTCATAGCATGCGTCAAGACCCTTCAAACATGGGCCTCCATGGCCTTTTCCACATTTAGGGCACACATCATGAGGAGCCACCCCACTAACACCATAACACCTAACATCATACAATATTAGTACTATGGAAATAAAACATGATATGACTTTGTTAAATTAGTGTCAATTTTTAAAAGTGCTTGAATCTTAAATTAGAGGGCAATATGTATGTCTAACGCTGAAGAAGGTCGAGTGTAAATAAGTTTTAAGTGAAAATGAGGAGACCACAACTTTAAATGAAGTTAAAAAGTGAGGTTCTTATAGGACTCAGGAAGCTAGCAAGTGAGTCACCTTCTTGCTTAGCTTAAATTTTCTAGCTAAACAGAGATGAGGCTCGACGTCGAATTTGTCCAAGTCCGATAATGAATAAAGTCCTTGTTAAGAGTATAACTTTAGCCCGTATTTTACAATTGTAAATGGAGAACACTTACAACCCAAAATGAATAATAAACGAGCCCAAGTACATCAAACCCACTTGACTAATGGGGCCCAAACTAAGTGAAGAGGAATCAGGAAAATGGGAAACCATGACCCATCAACTTTGAGACTCATTTAGGCCTATGTGTCATGGCCAAGCTACTGTATCACAAGATTATTGATATATGTTAATATGTGGTCAAAATTTCAAGTGAATGTTGGCCAAAGAGAACCTTTAAAAGGGCTCAAAAGCATCCCCTTAAATCATTTCACTTTGGAACACATTCCCAGCTTCCTAATGACTCTTCCTTTCCTCTTTAATTCGCTTCACAAGGCAACTAATACAACCCTCTAGGGTTATTGAAGAACACCTTAATCTTGAAGGCTAATGTAAGTGCAAAATATCCATGTATTGTTTATACTTATTCCATGATAAACAAGAAGTATATGCTAGTTATGCTTGTTCTGGAAATTTGGACAGCATGTGTCTTAAGGATTGTTGTGAAATTTTCTTGTTAGTCAAGAGAAATTTCTCTTCTTGGTTGGCTTACTTATAAAGTAATACTTATGTTTTTAACAAATTTTAGTTTTTTAGTTATGTAACTAAGCTGCAGCACCACTTTTACAGTCCGCAAAAGTGACTTCTTATGGGATATCACAATTGTGTTCTTAGTACGAACTTGTGGGCTGATGGATGAAAGGCTATTTCCTCACGTCCTTTATGGGTGCTTTCATACTATTCTAAGATTGTTTAATGGCTATTATCATTTGTAGATGTGTTGAGGACAGTTTGGGTTAAGTTGAAACAGGTTCGGGATTGTCGACGTCAAAATATAGCTAAGGAATGTAACGTTCTACCGCCTATTTGGATGTTGCGTAGAATTGTGATTTGTTGTGCTTTATGGGTTGTTATAACACTGTTTGGCACTAAAATAGTTGACACATGATATGTATAGGAGAATGAGTATTAGAAAATACGATTAGAAGCGGAAAGGTTGAAAGAATACTCTCGGGTTTCCAATTATACGCTTGCTGCCCGTATGTTATTTTTTTATGAGATTGGGATGCCAAGATGTATCTATTGTCTACTAATGCTAGTTTTATCACCTATTATGTTGTAGATAAATATTTGGTAGAAGAGAAGATTATCTCGAGGTAATAGCAAGGTCGTACAGTGAGGTATGTAAGGCTACTTGATTTTGTATTATTTGGCATGAAACATAGATCCCTCCTTGGCACATAAAGGCACTTACCAACTCCAAAACAACTATTAAACATGTCTCAACTCTTCTACATGTTCATATGCTCTCATATGTAGTCATCCTCAAATATTCATACAAACTTGGATACCAAGATACACAAGTTCGTTCTACTAAATAAAGTTCATGTGTTGTTCTACATCCTATGCATTTCATTATTTGTGTAACCTACTCTTTTCATTATGGTGTTGTCGTTTGTGATTATTTACATGTTATATGTTGTATCTACAGTCCTACAGCTCCAATATTACGACCATCAAAAGAATCATCTCAAAGGTAATTGAAAAATAAAGTAAAGTATATTGCTTGTTGATGGGTGGTAACCTGAGGGGTGGAAGAATCACCTTGCCAGGGTCGATCCTATTACAAGATGTAGCCCAAAGGGTGAAAGGAATAGCCTAGCTAGGGCCAAACTCGATATAGATTTACCACTAGTCAGCTGGTCATTTGTATTACATGCTGCGCACAGATTATACAGTAAAGGTAAAGTAATAAAAAGAACATAAAGTACATGATCCCACAGTATAACTAAAGGTGGTCTCTTATCCTACACTAGTGCATAGTTTCATTTGAGTTGTTACTTAATATATAGTATTTCCTTGCTTACATATTCAATATATGATCTCGTACTAACGTCCCTTACGGGGGAACTGCGTTTCATGCTACAGGTGCTGGTGCTAGTAGATCTCTCAAGTAGTAGTACAAGATATCCAGCTGTTGTTACCAAGCTCCAGGTTGCCGAGGTAGGGCCTGTCCTGATCCTTATCAGATACTCTGCCCTATCTAGAGGCTTTGTAGACTATGTAAATTAAGGTGTGGTCATGTCCCCTACTTTAGACATCGTGGCCCCAATGGCCTAGCCATATTTCCTTTTGCTTGTTGTTACTGTTTTCTTTCTTAAAGGCATGTTAAATATAGGAATCACTTATAATATGTATAGAAAGTGCATAGATATAGGTTGGTTCTATTGGTAATGGGTGTCACTCTGCCTTAATAGGATTTTGGGCGTGACAGAAGTAGTATCAGATTGAGTCATCCTAGGGAGTCTATAAAGTCGTGTCTGTGTAGAGTCTTGTTTATCAATGTGTTGTGCGCCACATTTATAAGCAGGGGGCTACATGGCATTTTGTAGTTGTTACTTTTTTTCATTCCATAGAGCTAATTATAATAGGTGGATTTTGTCTAACCCTAAATTGTTTTGTATAACAAGTATGCTAGAAACTAGGAAAAACAAACTTAAAGGAAAGGGAATAGAAGTGGTGGTTTGTATACCCAGCCAGGTGAGACAATGAAATAAGGTTCAAGAGGAGTCTCTGCCACAGACATCTCCAACTCATCCAGATGCTGATGAACCCGGAAGTAGTAAAATTCCCTCAAAACCACCTATCGATGCTATCGTGTAGGATTTGAGAATTGCAGTCCAACTATTGACTCATATAATTGGTGGCCGAGGTCAAAGACAGGAAAGTCCAGTTATAGGTGCAGGTGGTGTGAATAGGGTAGCTGGTACGAGGATACGTGATTTCCTTGATTTGGACCCTCCATCCTTTACTGGGTCAAATCCTAATAAAAATCCCTAAGACTTTATTGATCAGATTCAGTGTACTTTAGATGCTTGCTGTCGAGTTAGCGACATATAAGTTGAAAGGTGTGGCTATATTGTGGTATGAAGCTTGGAAGCAATCTAAGGGTATAGATGCATCTCCAACAACTTGGATGGAGTTCAAAGAGGCATTTCTTGACCATTACTTGCCATTAAAGATGCGAAAGGCCCGTGCAGATCAATTCTTGAACCTCCACCAAGGGAATATGAGTGTGAGAGAGTATAGCCTTCAATTTAATTCCCTAGATAGGTACGCTCCTAATGAAGTTGATACTATGGTAGATAGAGTTCATTGATATATGGATAGATTAGATACGTATCTGGTCAATAAAGGCCTGAATATAGCGAGAATGCAAGATTTTACAGAGAAATTGGAGTATCAGAGGCAAAGGAGGACACAAGAGTTAGAAAGGGCCAGTCCAAGAAGGCTAGGTCTATTAGGCAGTTTACACACCCCCAAGGTGAGCTTAGGCCTCAATTTTCTAATAGACCGCCTAGGCCATCATCCTCCTACTCTGCAGCCAGTGCTCCACCACAACTTTAGGGGTTTAGGAGAAATCAGTTTGGTCTAAGAAGTGAAGGGCAAGGCACCCAGATAGTGGGATATTCAACAGGCCAGCAAATGACCCTTATGCAACCTTGTAAACAATGTGGAAGAAGTTATTGAGGTATATTTCATGTTAGGACATACACTTGTTATTGATGTGGTGCGCCAGGCCATGTGATGAGAGATTGCCCAAGGAGATGTACGGGTGATATAGCACAACCTACTAAATCAGTTGTTGCATCATCATCGCCAGTTCCTCCATTAGGTAGGGGTCAAAAAGAACCTATGGGTCATGGTAGAGGAATAAGAGGGGCAACTAACTCTAGCAGAGTCCAGAATCGCACTTATGCTCAGGGGAGTCGATAAAATTTGGAAGCTTCACCCAATGTGTTCATAGGTACATTGTCCATATTTTCACACAAGGTACATGCATTAATTTCCCCTGGCTATACACTATCTTACATTACCCCACTGGTTGCTGGGAAGCTTAAGAACACCCAAATTATTTAACAAACCATTTGAAGTGTCTACACCAACCGGTGAATCTATTATAGCTAAAAGGATTTATTATCATGATGTAGTAACTGTTTGTGATCGTGACACATTAGCTGATGTTATTGAGCTAGAAATGGTGGAATTCAATTTCATAAAGGGTATGGATTAGTTATCTTTTTTCTATGCCTCTGTGGACTGCTGAACTAAGAGAGTGTACTTGCACTTTCTAAATGAGGTAGTTCCTGAATGGGAAGGCAATATTGGGGAACCAAAGAGTAAGTTTATTTCTTATTTTATGGCTAGAAAGATGATATCTAAGGGGAATATATGTCATTTAGTTAGAGTGAGGGATATGGAGGCAGAATCGCCAACTCTTCAATCAGTTCCCGTAGTGAATGAATTCGTTGATGTGTTCCCTGAAGAACTTTTAGGACCTCCAAAACAAGAAGTATATTTTGGTATTGACATACTTCTAGGCACTCAACCTATTTCCATCCATCCATGTATAATGGCCCCAATAGAATTGCGTGAATTAAAAGAGCAGTTAAAAACTTATTGGAGAAGGGTTTTATAAGACCTAGTGTGTCCCTTTGGGGTGCACCAATGTTATTTGTAAGTAAAAATGATGGAATCTTGAGAATGTGTATCGACTATCGAAAATTGAATAGGGTGACAATTAAGAATGAATACCCCCTCTCCCGGATTGATGACTTATTTGATCAGTTATAGGGTGCCAAATGCTTTTCAAAAATTGATTTTGAGATCAGTATATCACCAAGTGAGGGTGAAGGAGGAAGATATAGCTAAGAATGCTTTCAGAACACGCTATAGTCACTTTGAATTTCTTGTTATGTCATTTGGATTCATGAATGCACCGGTAGTTTTTATGGATCTGATGAACAGAGTATTTACGAGATTCTTGGATGTGTTCATGACTGTATTTATAGATGACATTTTAGTATATTCAAGATCAGAAGAGGACCACGAAAATCACTTACAACAAGTGCTACAAGTTCTTCGTGATAGACAGTTGTATGCCAAATTTTATAAATATGAACTCAATGTCATTCTTGGGTCATATTGTGTCTGATGAGGGAATAAGTGTTGATTCATAATAGATAGAGGCTGTGAAAGATTTTCCAAGACTAATGACACCCACAGAAGTTCGGAACTTCCTAGATTTGGAAGGTTATCATAGGAGGTTTGTTGAAGGCTTTTCTTCTATTTCTGCACCTCTAACAAAGTTGACACATATGGCAACCAAGTTTCAATGGAATGATGCATGTGAAAGGAGCTTCCAGGAGCTAAAAAATAAGTTAACTTCTGCACCTATGCTAGTACTTTCAGAAGGCATCGAGGGGTATACAGTGATTGCAATGCTTCAGGAGTTGGCTTAGGGTGTGTGGTGACACAACATCGTAGGGTAATTGCTTATGCATCTAGAAAACTATGACCACATGAGAAAACCTATCCAACACATGATCTTAAGCCAGCAGCGGTTGTGTTTTCTCTGAAAATATGGTGCCACTATTTGTATGGGGTTCACATTGACATGTATACTAACCAAAAGAGTTTGCAATACATCTTCAAGTAGAAAGACCTAAATTTAAGATAGAGGAGATGGCTAGAGCGAATAAAGGATTATGACATTAATATACTATACCATCCGAGGAAGGCAAATGTGGTAGCCGATGCTCTGAGTCATAAGACAATCATGAATACTGGTAAGCAAGTTGTGGTAAATGAAGGTGTGGCTAAGGTTCTATGTCAACTAGCCAGTTTTGGTGTTCGCCTTCTTGAAAATCCAAAGAAACGGGTTGTTGTACATAATGCAGTAGCGTGTTTATTGATAATGGAGGTGAAAGAAAAATAGTTCGAGGATCCTATTTTACGACGACTTACGGACAAGTTGAGTCAAGGTACGATAAAGGGCTTTGAACTCACACAAAAATGGAGTACTATATTGCCAAAATTGATTATGTGTGCCTAATATTATTGTATTAAGAAAGAGGATAATGAAAGAAGCCTATCATTCCCGTTATTCAATCCATTCAGGATCAATTAAGATGTACCATGACCTGAATGGAATGTTTTGGTGGGTAGGGATGGAAAAGGACCTTGCAAAATTTTTGGGTCAATGTCCAAATTGCCAACAAGTGAAAGTAGAACACCAAAAGCCATGAGGTTATATGCAATGTATAGAGCTTTCAACATGGAAGTGGGATATGATCAATATGGATTTTGTTACCGGGTTGCCTCGGTCATTTCAAAAGTTTGACTCCATATGGGTAATAGTTGACAGACTCACAAAATCAGCATACTTCTTGCCAGTCAAGAGTGATTATACACCTGAAGAGTATGCCAAGCTATACGTCAAAGTGATAGTCAGGCTTCATGGAGTCCCAATCTCCATTATCACTGATAGGGAGCTCAATTCACTGCAAAGTTCTGGAAGTCCTTCAAAAGGAGTTTAGGGACACATGTGAATTTAAGTACAATATTCCACCCTCAAACAGATGGTCAAGAAGAACGAACAATTTAGACACTTGAAGATATGTTGCAATCTTGTGCATTGGATTTTAAAGGTAGTTGTGTGGACTATTTGCCATTTATTGAATTTGCCTATACTAATAACTACCACTCAAGTATCAAGATGCCACCTTATGAAGCTTTGTATGGAAGAGAATGTAGGTCGCTGATTTGATGGTTTGAAATAGGTGAAACCATGTTTCTTGGGCAAGATCTAGTAGAACAAGCCGTGAAAAAAGTTAAGGTAATACAACAGTGGCTAGAAATAGCCCAAAGTTGTCACAAATCATATGCGGATGCTAGAAGGAGAGGACTGGAATTCTAAATAAGGGATTGGGTATTTTTAAAGGTGTCTCCAATGAAATGGGTTATGAGATTTGGTAAGAAAGGAAAACTGAGTCCACGTTACATAGGGACATATAAAATTATTAAGAAGTTCGGCCAGGTTGCATATGAACTAGAGCTACCCCAAGAGCTTCCAATGGTTCATCCAACTTTTCATGTCTCAATGCTTCGAAAATGCATAGGTGACCCATCTTGTATCACTCCTTTTAAGGATGTACAGGTTACAAAAGATCTCACCTATAAAAAGGTACCTGTTGCTATTCTAGATCATCAAGTTAAGAAGCTAAGGAATAAACAAATAACTTTAATGAAAGTACTTTGGAGAAATCAGCAAGCAGAAGAAATAACATGGGAGGCCGAGGACGCGATGAAATCAAAATAGCCTTACTTATTTTAAGCTAAAGAGGAAGTCCAACATGCGGAATCAGGACATTAGTAGGTGTGATTGAATACTTAGTGTGTTGTCAAAAGTTTGTGTACGTAAAAGTTTAAACTTGGTTAAGCTATTCAATTGTGCTAACATTCGAGGACCAATGTTCCTAAGTGGGGGGAGGATGTAATACCTCACATATTACAATACTAATGAAACATGATATGGCTTTGTTAAATTAGTGCCTATTTTTAAAAGTGCTTGAATCTCAAACTAGAGGACGATATGTATGTCTAACGCTGAAGAGGATCGAGTGCAAATAAGCTTTATGTCAAATTGAAGAGATCACGACCTTAAATGAAATAAAGAAGTGAGGTGCTTGTAGGACTTAGGAAGCTAGCCGGTGAGTCACCTACTTGCTTAGCTTAAATTTTCTAGCTAAACGGAGACGAGGTACGACGTCAAATTTGTCCAAGTCCGATTATGAATAAAGTCCTTGTTAAGAACATAACTTTAACCTTGTATTACCATTGTAAATGGACAATACTTACATGCAAAATGAATAATAAAAGGGACCAAGTATATCTCAACCCACTTTACTAATTGGGCCCAAACTAAGTGAAGAGGAATTAGGAAAATAGCAACCAAGGCCCATCAACTTTGAGACCTATTTACTCCCAAGTGTGAGGGTCAAGCTGCTGCATCATAAGCTTATTAATATATGTTAATATGTGGTCAAAATTTCAAGTGAAATTGGGATAAAGAGAACATTTAAAAGGGCCCAAAAGCAGCCCCTTAAATCATTTCACTTTGGAACGAATTGTTAGCTTCCTAATGACTCTTCTTTTTCTCTTTACTTCACATAAGGCAAGCAATACAACTGTCTAGGGTTCTTGAAGGACACCTCATCCTTAAAGGCTAAGTTAAGTGGAAATATCCATGTGTTTTTTTATACTTAATCTATGACAAACAAGAAGTATATGCTAGTTATGCTTGTGCTAGAAATTTGGACAATATGTGTCCTAAGGATTATTGTGAACTTTTCTTATTATTCAAGAGGATTTTCTCTTTTTGATTGGCTTACTTATGAAGTAATACTTATTCTTTTAACAAGGTTTAGTTTTTAAGTGATGTAGCTAAGCTGTTAAACCACTTTACAGTCCGTGAAAGTGAGTTCTTATGGGATATTGCAGTTGTGTTCTTAGTACGAACTTGTGGGCTGATAGATGGAAGGCTATGGCCTCACTTAATTTGTGGATGCTTTGGTACTATTTTAAGAATGTTTTAAGTCTGTTTTAATGTATAGATATGTTGAGGATAGTTTGGGTAAAGTTGAAATAGCTTAGGGATTGTCGACGTCAACATGTCTCCAAGGGATGTAATGTTATGTCGCCTATTTGTATGTTGCATAGAGTTGTTATTTGTTGTGCTTTGTGGGATGTTGTAAGATTGTTATGGCACTCAAACAGGCTTGACATCATATGTATATGAGAATCTATATGAGAAAGTATGATTAGAGGCGGAAAGGTTGAAAGAATATGCTCGGATTTACAATTATACGCATGCTCCCAGTATGTTGTATTTTTATGAAATTAGGCTGCCAAGATATATCTATTTGATGCTAATGCTAGTTTTATCACCTTCTGTATTGTAGATAAATATTTGGAGGAAGGGAAGGTTATCTCAAGGTAATAGCAAGGTCATACAACGAGGTATGTAAGGCTACTTGATTACTTATTATTTGGCATGAAACATAGATCCCTCCTTGGCACATAAAGGAACTTACCAACTCTGACACAACTATTAACCTTGTCTCAACAATTTCATATGTTCATATGCTCCCATGCATAATCACCTTCAAATTTGCATACATACTTGGATTGCAAGATACACGAGTTCGTTCTACTAAATAAACTTCATGTGTTGTTCTACTTCCTATGCATTTCATTATTTGTGTAACCTACTCCTTTCATTATGGTGTTGTCTTTTGTGATTATTTACATGTCATATGTTGTATCTACAGTCCTATAGCTCCAATATTACGACCCCCAAAAGAATCATCCCAAAGGCAATTGAAAGATGAAGTAAAGTATATTGCTTTTTGATAGTTGGTAACCCGAGGGGTGGAAGAATCACTTAGCCAGGGTCGATCCTATCACGAGGGGTAGCCCAAGGGGTAAAAAGAAAAGCCTAGCTAGGGCCTATCCCGATATTGATTCACCCTTGATTAGCTGGTCATTTGTATTACATGTTGTGCACAGATTATACAGTAAAGGTATAGTAATAAAAAGAACATAGAGTACATGATCCCACAGTATAACTAAAGGTGGTATCTTATCCTACACTAGTGAGGAGTTTCATTGGAGTTGGTATATCATATATTGTATTTCCTTCCTCATATATTCAGTACATTATCTCATACTGACGTCCCTTACGGGGGACCTGCATTTAATGACGTAGGTACAGATACTATCAGATCTCCCAAGTAGGAGTATAGGATATCCAGCTGTTGTTACCAAGCTCTAGGTTGTATCGGAGCTTTATGTGTGTAAGCTTATATTTTTATTAGTTAGCCGAAGCGGGTCCTGTTCCTTTCCTTATTAGGTGTTTTTCCCTATCTAGAGGCTTTGTAGACTATGTAAATTAGGGTGTTGTCATGTCTCCTACTTTAGACACCGTGTCCCTAACGGCCAAGCCATATGCATTTTCTTTTGGCTTGTTATTACTGTTTACTTTCTTAATGGTATGTTGAATGTAGAAATCCCTTATAATATGTATAGAAAGCGAATTAATGCAGGTAGATTCTCCCGGGCCTTATTGGTAACGAGTACCAGTCCGCCTTAACGAGATTTTGGACATGACAAACACCTTGTGGCCTAGGGAAGTATTGAAAAACCCCTATCATTAGCAAGAGTAGGCCCTTGGCCTTGACAAAATTTAGCAACCTTTTTGGAATTTACCCTCGAAACGGGCCCTCTTGGCCTCACGCCCCCTTTTCTTCCTCAATTTCTCCACTTTCATTTACTTGGCGTAGGTCATTAACCGAGACAAGTCCATGTGACTAATTAGCAAAAGGGACCAGCATTCTTCACTCACTAAGTTGGAGATCCCTATCAAAAATTTATTCATCCTTGACCTAAGATTGGCCACCAAGTGAGGAGCATACTTTAAAAGTTGATTAAATTTGAGGGAATAGTCCCTCACACTCATAACACCTTTGTTTCAAGTTCATAAACTCTATAACTTTTCTTGTCTAAGCTCAAGTGGAAAAAACTGATTAAGGAAGGCCAATTTGAATTCTTCCTAAAGCACCACATAACCATTTCCTTTCTTACCTTTCCATTGCTCATACAAAATATCGGCTACCCCTTTGAGTTGGTACGTCGCCAACTCTACCTTTTAGTTTGGCCCAACACTCATGATATTCAAGATTTTTTAGACATCATCAATCAATGCTTGTGGATCTTAATCCATCTTTGACCCATGGAAACTAGGAGGATCATTCTCATGAAGTCTCTTACCCTAGGTCTCGAGGTAGTAGCATAAGGGGCTTAGGCCCCTTGTTGGAATTGGTTGGCCACCACTTGGGAAAGCATAGTAAGTGCATCCCAGAGCTCACCATTGGTAGGTTGTTCCTCGGGAGTTCGGTCCCATCTTCCTTTAGTATTTCGGATGATCTAGCTTAGCAAAGAACAATCGTTAGGGGGGAAATAATTACTACAACTCTATAGCACGACTTAGAACATGAAGAAGGGAAACATTTTCTAAAACGCCTCATAGCCTGCTATTCATAGTCATGGCAGGCTTCACAACAAAGAATAGGACTCTAACCGATGCGGTGTGTTGGACTCTAAGGATCTATCAGCCTAGTGCTCTGATACCAAGTTTGTCACAACCTAAGCCTAGGGTCTAGATGTAACACGGCGAATGAGGAACCTAAAAGAACCCCAATCAAGCCTCTAACTTGTCATTACATATCACTGGTCGAGAAAGCATGTAAAAGGAACATAACATAAGATAGAAGGGCAAACGAGCTAAGGGATAGCTTGCAAAACAACATCATCAAGAGACAAGGAGTTAAAACACATACCATAAATACATAGCTTGTCTAATAAACACCTCTAAATTCATAGATAAGAGCGGGGGCTAAGAAAGAGTAATCGAGCTCACCGTCATAGTCAAAATAGAACATAAAGTAGAGTGTCTCAATGCAAAGGAAAAGAATCAAAGACTAAGGTCCCTGAAATGGATGACTCATCGACTAGCTTGAATTGCACTGCAGTAGCCACGTGGAAGAGGATGGTCAACTTGCGCTCCGGTTCCTACATGGTGATATCAAGTAGGAAAGAGTATATGCTAGTATATTTGAATGTACTAATTATGTAGGATGCAATGTAACAAGAGATAGGAATCATAATCAAAATGTATAACAATAAGCAATAGGCATAATATAACAATATGACATAAATGATTAATTCATAAGTAAAACATGCTTAAGTAACTCATGCTCATATAGAATATCATATGTGTAGAAGAGACCAAGCTAGTTATTCAACATATAAACCCCTTGGTGGTTGTTTGGTATAAACCCCTCAAATGGTTATCATAATAACACCTTATCAACATGGTGAAAAAGTATAAATCTCTCGCATGGTTGATGAGCACAAACCCCCAAAATAGTTACCCGGGATCTTGTCCCCTTGTATCGGGTATGGTCTAATGTAATACATTATATAGAGTATGTCGTACACACAAGCACATTTCATCATCATATAGCCATTCATATCATATATCATGCTTTGGACCTTCAACTCCTCAAGAAACCACAACCGGACATTTTATCAAACACTTAAAGGGTGTGCAATGGGGGTAAAAAGCCATGCAATTTAGAGATGAAATCATGCGAGAAAATCTATTGTATAACCATCAATCAACACCTTGCAACACCCCGAATACATTCACATCAAAATATCTCATCAAAACTAAAAATAGATCCAAGATTTAGAGCTCAAAACATGTTTAAATCAACCATATTTTCATGAACTCAAATCACTGTGCTGCAAATGTTTTACTATACAAGACCCACATGGAAAATAAACTTTAAATCATGTAATATTATTAAAAAGGAGGTTCGGTCACCATGGGTGAAAGAACCCAATGGCTAAAACCATACATACGTTAGCCTTGGAGAAATTCTTGGTGAAAATTGAGAATGGAGGCTTGAAGCTTGAAGATAATCCTTAGCTTTGGATGAGGGGTTTTTAGTCTTGAATTTTGGAGTGAAAAATATGGCTAAGTGTTGGAGTGAGTATTGGGAAATATTTAGGATGATATGAGGGTGAAGTATCACTAAGTATAGGTAAAAACACGTTTAGGAACACTTAGGCCCAAGAATTAAAAGTCTTGGATTGAGACAACCAAACTGGGCAAAATTAACACTGCTCTGCGCCAAAGGCGCGTTGCGGAGCTGTTACGGATCATCTTTTGTGGAAATTGAAAATTTGAAAAAATCAACTTTTGCTACGGTTACTCTAACATTGGGTGTAGACCCCCCCCCCCCTCTAATTTGGATCCTTTGAACAAGAATATGAAGTTGGATTTTTGAAATAACAAACAAATTTTGAGATATATGGAAATTAAAATTTTAGGCATTCCGAGACACATTTTTGGGCACTTTTTGGGGTCGTTACAAGCATGAGGGGCTTGGACCCCTTAGTGAATTTGGTTGGTCATAGCATGAGCCAATATTGTAATAGCATCTCGGAACTCATCTTAGGCTACCCTTCTACTTTGAGGAGTTTGAGGAGCGTGAGGGGCAGGTTACTCCTCGAATGTATGGGCTTTCCTTAGTCTCCCTCTTGGAATCGGCATGATCCAGAATAACCAAGAGCATTTGTTAGGGGACAAATCCTTACACTTACAAATAAAGCACAATATAGACCATGAAGAAGTGAAAGCTTTCCTAAAATGCATCATAGCCTCACATTCATAGTTGTGGCGCACTTCATAACCATAAATAAGATCCTAATCAATGCGGTGTAATGGATTTCGAGGACCACTAAAACCTAGTGCTCTAATACAAAGTTTTTCACGACCCAAGCATAGGGCCTAGACTTGACATGGTGAATGGGAACCTAAAGGGTCCCTAAACAAGCCTCTTAGCATATCATTCACACATCCTTGGTCATGAAAGAAAAATAAACATCACAAGGGATATAAATAAGGGAAACAGGACTAAAGGAAGTCTTGATATTTATAAAGCATAAAAGAATCAAGCTCATTGCATAAGTACACCAATTATCCAACAACACCTCTAACATGGAATGGAGCAAGGGCCAAGACACTTTTCTGGATCACCCTGATAGTAATAAAGTTAAACAGAAAGAAAATCAAATAACAAGAGTAGCACAGATAGTTTCGTAAGACTTGAGGACTCACCAAAACATATCTTTCGAAGTACCAAAACTAGCCACATGGAGGATGCCAGAGAGGTGCTCCAGTCCCTGTATGGTAATATTAGGTAGGCATAGAGTATGCATTAATACATTTTAATGTACTAAGTATGTAGGATGTAATGCAACAAGACATAAGCCAAGATAGTCAAAATATATAATCATAAGCAATAGATATTATATGGCATGCGTGATCAATGTTTGAAGTAAAACATGCTTGTAAATTATATAACTTGCATAGTACGTATCACATGTGGGAAGAGACCATAATCAATATAGACGAAGTGAACTACTACTTGGAATCTAAGGCATGTCACCCCCTTGTAACTTGATTGAGGTACTCACCCCTCAACAAGGTGATTGGGTATGTCACTCTCAATAAGGTGATTGAGGTACTCACCCCTCAACAAGTTGATTAGTCATGTCACCCCCTAACAAGGTGATTGAGGTGTCCACCCCTTAACAAGGTGATTGGGCATGTCACCCCCCAGCAAAGTGACTAAGGTATGTCACCCCTCCACATGGTAATTGGGCATGTCACTCCCGAACAAGGTGATTGAGGCATGTCACCCCTTCAATAAGGTGATTGGGCATGTTACCTCCCAACAAGGTGTGGTCTACTTGCAACATCATAGGTACTTTTAATGAATTCAATGCATACATGCTAGCTCTTAATCATTATAAAGTCACTTGACTTATAAACCATGTAATAGATCATCAATAACTTGAGAATCCTTGTCAAGACATTTCATCAAACACTTGGTGGGTTCATAATCCTTGATTAAAATCATGCAATTCAAGAGTGAAATAATATGAGAAAACTCAATACAAATCAACCAACAACATATAGTAAAACCCTTATGTAGGATTCCTTGAAATCCATCATCAAATCTCATAATGGTTCATAGTTTCATAGCTCAAAACATGCATAGTCTCAATAGAAAAATCAATCCATGGCATAAGCTTAAAATAGATAGTTATGCATAATCAATCAACATTTCATAAAACCTCAACAAATTTTATAACTAAAATCCCTAATAAGAGATACCTATAGATGATAAAACTTGAAAACATATTGTTTTCATAAAAAGGAAGATTGGGCTCTATGGGTGAAAGGACCCAATAGATGAAACCCACATACCTCGAACTTTGATTTTCTTGAGATGAGCTTGAAGAGAACTTAGAGCTTGAAGAGAACGCTTGAGTTACAAAATTAAGCTTGAAATCCTTGAAATTTGAGTGAGATATTTGGTTAAGTGTCAGAGAGGTTCTTTTTTTTTGAGAGGGTGTTGAGTGATATAGAGTTGCAAAATGGCTAAGTATGGGCGTTTTCAAGCATAAGTGGGAATAGGGCTATGAATCCAATGCCTTTGGATGATACAAGAAAAATTAAGGAAAAATCAATGCTGGTCCGCATCTAGTACGCGATACGGACCCTGCGTGAAGGCCAAATTAACATTAATCCACGCCCCTGCCACGTCGCAGCCTGGGAATGCTATCTATAAATCATAAATTAGTGAAATTTACTTTTTTCTATATTTTTTCTTAAATTCGGGTTATATCCATTCCCCACTCAATTTCCCCCTGATCGAGAATATGAAGTCGGATTTTTGGTATTACACACGTATTTTGAGATATATGAAAATTACGATTATTGTCATTTTCAAAGCACAATTTGGGGAGTTTCAGTTCTGCATACGATGTTAGTAGATTTGATGTGTTTTTATGTTTATTTGTAGATTATAGGGTTGGCACATTTTTTTGGGATAAGTGTGAAAAACTTGTTGAAGGAGAGGTTCTACGAGACACTTTACGGGTCGTAGATATTTTTATTGGCCATGAAGATGGTTTCATAAGAAGTTTCGGTAAAGGCTGAATTTCTAAATTTGAGTCTAACAACATGCAGATGAGCCATAAAAGACTTTATGAATTATAGACTTTATGTCGTGCCCTGAGGATTAGAAAGTGCGAAGTTGTTGAAAAGTCATCAGAAGAAACCCCCTACAAGCCATAAAACTTTGTAAGGGTTTTGGAGGGGTGTCATTGAAGTCAACCCCATCTTTGAAGAAGAAATCCACGAAAGCCTGTTTACAGGTCGTAGAATGTTGTATGGCCCGTATAGCTATCATAGAATCTGCCACCCTAGTTATCCTATTTCATTTTGGTTTTGTATTTTAAACACTATAAGTAGGTTTTTAGGTTATTTTTCCAAGAGATTCAGGAGAGAACATAAGGGAACAATAGATAAAAAGCAGAGAGCTTGAGAAACACTTGTAAAAACTATTTTTAATCTTTCAAATTCACTCTTGTGATTCTTATTGAAGAGTTTGGATTTTTTGTTCTTAATTCTCTTGTGTAAGTGCTCAATCATGTTATTAAAATTTATAAGTCTTGCATTCACACAGATAATGAGTAGCTACATTCACAACTGGGGTTG
The DNA here is from genome assembly GCA_025774065.1 of Solanum ossicruentum. Lineage (NCBI taxonomy): Eukaryota > Viridiplantae > Streptophyta > Magnoliopsida > Solanales > Solanaceae > Solanum > Solanum ossicruentum. Next base: position 29,170 of record JAOTQR010077980.1, read on the forward strand.
TGAGAACTGTGAAGAACTAGCAAGGTAAAATCGAATAATTCATAATTCTTGAAAAGTGTGCATACGTGTATTGATTACTTCCCTTTGTATTGAACGCTTTCTAATGGTGGCCACTATTAGAACTCACCTAGTGTTACTAATTGGATCAAGGTATTATTGAATAGGAAAAGAGATTAATTAACAGGTTTCTATTGATGTTTCTCACCTAATCAACTAAACTAGGCCAAAAAGATGTTGTACAAGAGCAACGAGATAAGGGTTAGTAATGTCACACTGCGAGAATGGACCAAAACACATAGTTAAATTCGCCTCTCTCCTGGGCCAAAAGGTTTGCTACACTCAACTTATCCTTATGTATACTATACATTAGAAAAGACTTTGTTTATCTGGTAATACCGAGTTAGAGAATCATGGGGAACACAATATATTATTTCCTTTTCATACTAGTTTAACACTTTTCTTAGTTTAGGATTAATTTTATAGTTGTCATAACCCTCAACCCACCCCAGGAAGATAAGTTGGTTAATCAACTCGAATTGCATTGAATTATTCTAAGTGTTCTATATTTCCTATGGGATTTAACCCAAACCTTGATAATGTTATATATCTTGACAACGACCGCTTTATCCTAAAATAGGAGGTGTAACTTGAGCGAAATCACACTACCATTTTCGGAATCATTCAATTTTACTCTTAATATAGATAACCTATGAACATATTTGGCCAACTCCCTTTTCCTATCACATTTAATGTGAGACACACTGCCCATGAAAACTCTACTAAGGGTCTCGGCTGCCATATTGGCCTTTCCCAGGTGATGCCTCACACTCATGTCATAGTCCTTGAGTAGCTTGAGAAACCTTAGTTTCTTGAAATTTAGATTCTTTTGGATGAATACATGTTGGAGGCTCTTATGGTCAGTAAAGACATCCACATGAACCCCTACAAGTAATGTCGCCAAATCTTTAAGACAAACACCATTGCCGTAACTCAAGGTTGTGAGTCGGGTAATTCTTCTAATACACTTTCAATTATCTCCAGGCATAAGCAATCATATTACCATTTTGCTTTATCACAATCCCAACCCAATCCTTGATGCATCACAATAAATAATGAACCATCATTTCCTTTTGGAAATATCAATATTAGAGATGAAGTTAGACGATCTTTCAAAGTTTGTAAGCTTTTCTCATACTCATCCATCCATACAAACTTTACTTTCATTTGAGTCAACATTGTAAGTGGGGATGAAATGGAAGAGGCATCTTGCACAAACCTTCTAGAATAATCAGCTAGGCCAAAGAAACTTCTTATGTAGGTAGGAGTTAATGGCCTTAGCCTATTTCTAATTGCTTCATTCTTCTTAGGATCAACTTTGGTACGATCACGTGATGCCATATGCCCAAGAAAGGCAACCTCATCTAGCCAAAATTAGCGTTGTCAAAATTTACATGAAGCTTTTGCTCACTTAGGGTTGGCAATACCACCCTCAAGTGCTCCATATGCTCTTGCTCACTTGGGGAGTAGATTAGAATGTCATTAGTGAGAACTACGATGAGCATATCAAGGTTGGGATTGAACACCCTACTCATAAGGTCTATAAATATCACTAGTGCATTAGCGAGACCAAACGAAATTACCATGAACTCAAAGTGACCATACCTAGTCCGAAAGACCATCATAGAAATGTTACCCTCTCTCACCCTCAATTGGTGATACTTCGATCTCAGGTCAACCATGGAAATTGTGTAGCCCTTTGCAACTGAATAAAAAATTCATCTATTCTTAGAAGGGGATACATATTCTTGATGGTGACCTTATTAATCTGCTAGTAGTTGATGACATATAGAGTGATCCATCTTTCTTCCTTAAAATATAACTGGAGCACCCTGTGAGACCGGCTAGGTCTGATAAATCCTATCCCTAACAAATCCCTCAATTTCTTCTTTAGTTCCTTCAAATCCATGGGAGCCATTATATATGGAGGGATTGATATACGTTGAATGTCGGGTAGAACATCTATGTTAAAGTCTATTTCCCTTTTGGGAGGAACACCCAGTAACTCATCCGGAAAGACATTGGGGAAACTCATTCACCATAGGCACCGACTCAAAGAAAGGAACTTTGGATGGTAGATAGACCCTTTGGAAATCATTTTCTGAGATTTTAAGAAAGAAATGAACTAAGCACTACATGAGGGTTACTACCATGTAACTCAAGAATTGGCTCATTTACCAATTGGAAAATGACTCTATGAGTTCTTCAACTGATGCAAGCATAGAAGGTATATAACTAATCCATCTCAAGAATTACATTTAAGTCACCATTTAAAGCTCAAATAGGTCATGAGAGACCACTATATGCAAAATAATAATGGGACAATTTCTATAGACTCTTCGGGCAATGACAGACTCTGCTATGGGGTTACATTCTTTGTTGGGCCTTTGGAGGACTTCGAGACATACATGAAATTTATTACTAAGAAATAGAGTTACAAATGACAAGTGACCCCCCAAAACTAGTAAGGCATATGCATCATAATCAAAAACTCCCAATATACGGGTGATAACATCTAGAACATCTTTAACCTCTTGGCGTCCATAGAGAGCATAAAACTGAATGGTCCATTGTGTTCCTTAGACTTGAACTTCTTTTCCTTAGGTCCTTGCACTGCTTCTTGTATAATTTTTGGCATGGTGGCCGAGCTTCCCATATATGAAGCAAGCATTGGACTCAGCTAGGCATTCTCCCTAATGGAGTCTTGTACATTTGAGGAAACTTGGTCATTGGGGCTTAGGAGCAACCCCCTTGTCCTTAGTGGTCCGTGGTGGAGGAGTGCTGGTAGACCCTTGTCCACCTTTCTTTTGGCCAACTTGGAACTTTTAACTACCACTCCTTTGGTGAGAATTACTCCCACCATCTACCCGAGCCTTTTTAGACTCCCTTGCCCTCTCCCATAGCTTCTCCTCCTCTATTTGTTCTGAATAAGTCATTAAGCGGGAGATATCCATCTCTTTGACTTGCATGGCCATCTTACATTCCTTGAAGATCGAATTGGATACACTAGAGATGAACTTGCTCATATGGGCCTAAGGATCCGCAACCATGAAGGAAGCGTACTTGGAAAGCTTGGTGAATTTGCGGGCATACTCCATTACACTTGTGGACGCTTTCATGAAGTTAATAAACTCTTGGACTATGGCCTCCCTTAGCTAAATTGGGACGAAACGATCCAAGATGGAACACTTGAACTCTTCCTAATAAATGAGACCCGCTTCTTGATCCCTCTAATCTACCTATTGTTTGTACCATATTTTGGCCACTCTTTTGATTTGGTAGGCCACCAATGCTTCTTTTTCCTCAAAAATAATGTCCACCATGGAAGCTACCTGCTAGGATTCTTTAGTGAAATCAATAGGGTCCTCCTCCGCCTTAGAACCATAAAACTATGAAAAGTGTATATGTATGAAGTGACATACTTCAGTGGCTAGAGTAGGCACTTGGGGAGGAACGACTACCTCCTGATTAGCTTGGATTGCCAATTCTTGGGCTAATAAAGTGTAGGACACTTGAAACTATGCATGATACACTCTATCATCTAGTAAAAGTGGAGGAGCTTATTTCTCGGTTGTGCCTCTTTGCTATGGATCCCTTATGGGAAACATGATCTATAAATAAGAAGAAGATAATTGTTAGTTATAGGAATACCTTAGCCAAATGTAAAGGCACGACATGAATAAGAAAGATTGGAAGACTTTCCTAGACCATCTCATAGCCTCTCACTGAAGACAGTGATGCACTTCATAACCTTGAATGAGACTCTACTCAACAGGCTTTGCATGGATATCTGAGGAACATTTTAAGACCTTATGCTCTAATACCAAATTTGTAGCTATCCGACCTAGGGGCCCAGTCATCACACGGTGAATGACATACCCAAGGGCACCTCACCCAAGCCATCTTAAATATTCTAAGCATTCATAGGCATCAAATCTAAAGAAACATGGAAGTAAAATGGGAAAGGGTCTATGAGCCTTTTTAAAAAATTGAAGCAACATTAAAAAGCATGAATAACTAGCATATTTTTTTCCATATGGCATAGCAACTAACATATCAATGGATGAAACTGATAACAATCGATTTTCATCAAATAGAAAAGACTCAAATGTTGAAAAACATAGAAATTAAAAGCCTCAAAAGGGACATATATACATCGTCTCAAAATAAAATACAAGATATAGTGGAAAATGGTAGAGTCCCGGACTAAGGGCTCACGACAAATAAAAGTGCTAGTTCGAATGCTAAATACTAGTCATGAGCCAGTGAAGAAGTACCTATTTTTACATGGTAAAATTTTGAAGGTAAAATATGTGTTAGTATGTTTGAATGTCGATGTCGCTTAACCCGGCTACTCAGAGGAAGCAGGGGTGGTCGTAATTAGCATAATAAACCAACTAAGAGGTTCCAATAATAATTTAAGATAAAAGTGGTTCGTTGTACTAAGCAATTATAGGATCAAGGGGTTGCAATAATTAAAATTAAGAATTGAGTTACATGATATCTAGTTTACAATTTAATCAGAAACTAAGGGAAAATATTCGGGATGTGCGAGTATGGAAATTGATCTACCAGCTGGGTGTAAATATTTGACTAAATGAGTTGATAATGAGTGAATAGGCTAGGTTGCCCATAACCTATGTTTAGCAATGCTACACGAGTGTTTCATATGACTCAACTATAATATCATATGCAGACTGCCATAGATACGTTTGGCCTAAGAAGTCTCAATAAAACCCCTAATACCTTGGCCATTGAATCCTTGGATGTTGAATTTACCTTAAACCCCAAGAGGTTTCCAGCCATTACATCCATTCCACGCTCTAATCATTCCAGCTAGGGCAACAATTAAAGATCTAAAGTAAACTCCAAAGTTTGCAACTTTGAAATTATAGATTAAACATGAGAATGGATATAAATTCACTCAAATAAACTAAAAGTAAGTCAAAATATCAAAGATCCAATAGATAAATCAAAAACCCATATCAAAAGCATACCCCAAAATGGAGTTTTTAGAAACACATGCTAGAAATTGAAGAATTGACACCAAACATAGTAGCTGGAGTCATGGGTAGCAAAATTGAATAGAAAATAGTTGATTATCACTTGCTAATCTACTGCCATTTTTCTTCCCAAAAGCTTTTAAACCCTACCAACCCTTGTACTTTAAAATGAAAGTTTTATGTACTACTCTTTATATAAAAACTAAGAAGATGAATATGTTCTAATAAGATATGTACAATGTCATTTCTAAATTGCTTATGTAGACCATGAAAATGTGCGAGAGTTTGTGCTGTAACATGCCATTCGAGGGTCAAGGTCGACCATCGCTGAGCACTCTGATGATGCACTGAATGTGCGCTAGAGCGCTTCTCTCTGCGTTTTCACAAGGCTTCCTCTTTTGCAATATTAGGGGATGGCACTTTAATCCACCGATTCAATCAACAGTTGTTCGAAGTTCCCATCACATCGCCTTCTTGTCAAGGTTTTGGGGCATTTAGTGCTACAACTTTGGGGGAAGGTATTTGGGCCTTGAGTACTGCAACGTTCTCCGCCTTTTGCGCTTTTTCTCCCATTCTAAGATTTTGCCAAGAATTTTCCATTTGTGCACTTTTAATACCATTTCCTAACATAACACATGCATATCTGTTATAGATTCGAAATAATAGCACTTCAAAGGCAATATTTCTTTAAAAGCTAGCCCTAAAATGAGTCTGCAATATGAACTCATCAACACCCCCTACTTGAGTATTTGCTTGACCTTAAGCTAAGCAAATATCAATCCATCCAATTTCAGAGCATGTAATAAGGGCCACATAGAGCAACAAATACATTTCCACCTTTTCATCCCTTCTTGAACTTCTACAAACCACTTATGTGACTTTGAAGCATCGAGGGATGACTAAGGAGTAACCAAAACATGGCTATGCTCACAACTGGTCATGTAGCTATTGGTTGCCACCTAAAGGCATCACCATTTTCCCTCATACCAAGGAAGATCTTGAAACACAAGATTATGACATTATTTTCAAAGGGTCTCTTCAACTGCCACTCTTCCAATTGAGAAATAGCATGTAAGCTTCAACCCATGGGCTTGCCCTTATCCTAAATCGAAGTTCACTTGACTTTATTCCGGACTAAGATCCCAAAGGACCTTTTTAGGATTGTAATATAGGTTTGACGTTGGGTAGGATAGCATATGGACGATGGTGACTCATCCCTCCTTAAACTCTATATATTTTTTTCATGCTCAAAGGTTGTTTTGGTGCTCTTCTATTCTTCTCCTTATGACATCTCATTTGATTTTAATTTATCATCCTAAGTGTCTCCCTTCTTGCATTCTTTCTCACAATTTTTGGAGGGTCCTCAATTTCAAGCACTTTTGTTTTTCAATATTTTCTCAAGCCAAAATATTTTCACTTTTTCCTTGATTTCATTCATTTCTAGGACTCCTCACTTTCTTTCTTTCATTTTTTTCCTTTTTCGGATTCTTTCATGGGAGACACCCCTTTCTTGCTACTATACCCCCAACGTAGCCTTTGGCCACTAGAGAGATCATTTCAAGCTCAAGGAGCAATTGGAAAGGAACAAGAAGGAATTGTCTTCAACAAATATATGTCAAGTTACATGGTTACCAAAGAAAGGATCAAGGCTCAAAGGGCTTCACTAAGGATTCATTTCATTGTTTAGGGATGTCACTATGATCAAATGGACTTAACAAAGCCAAAGAAGGCCTAAGGTCCTTCCCCAATCCAAAATCAACGAACTCAATCCTCAAAACAAACTGGGCAAGTTCTAGATGTTGCAAAACATGCATTATAACAAAATTCCTAATCCTACATTTGCAAAATAGATTCGCATTTAAACAATGGCAACACACTTGCAATTTTCAATCATCACATATCAAAGTTCAATTACTCGCATAGTCAACTCAAGATGCCTCAAATCCATGCATGGCCTAATTTATCAAGAAAAGGCTAATTAATAGGTGAGTACATGATCCTCGTCCATGACACCATCCAAATTAATGATATACAACATTGATGCTTTGTTTGCAAAGAACTAGAGATACTATATTGACATTAGAATGACTTGTCATATATGCTCGGGGTTTGCCAAAATTCAAGTACATCATTTGTAATCATTCATCCATTCAACTCAAAAAGAAGAAAGAAAAGTAAAAATAGCAAAATAAATACCACTCTATTACAACCCAAATTAAAAATTTATCTACAACCCAAAAAGTTGAAAATTGTCTTAATAGTCATCAATACATTAGAGTTAACATCATTATCTCATCTACCTCATAACAAACATAAAGTGATAATCAACCAAAATATAGGGAACTTCGTATGCTCATCCCTCCTAAAAAAATGAACATTGCCCTCAATGTGCAAGAGACAATAGAGACTATGTATAAGAAGAGAGAAGTAATTATGAGAAATCCCCCTGGTTAGATTAATCCTATTGTGGTGGTGGTGGAGCTGGAGATGTGGTCATGGGGGTATTAATGCCCTCATTTACCGGTGTACTCTCGAGATCAATTAAAGGTCGTGTGGTCTTAGGCTCACTCACACCGGATGTGTCTATTATGGACTTGTACAGAAGAGATATTACTTTCTCAATGTCCATAATTTGGCTCTCCACTCAAGCTAACTCCTCTAAGTCCTCTTGGCTACGCTCTACTCCCACTGTCTCTTCATTAGTCTCCGAGGTACTCACCTCTTGGGTTTCTGTAACACCATGACCTAGAATATTCATGTTTAAATAATCATCGGGGACTACAACCATATCCACTTTGAGTGGATCTTCTAGACCATAAAAGAAAGTGCTGAAGTTTGTGGATCGGAGGGCTCCCGCCTGATATTTCCCAAGTTCCCCCTCTTTTTTAGAGGATAAAGCAGTCGCTATCAAGATATAGAACCTAACCAAGGTTAGGGTCGATCTCACAGGTAATACGTTGACTCACGAAAATTCAGCAATATACAATCTGAGTAATTAACCAACTCAATTCACCGGTGGAGAGGGGTTTGCAATAATCAATCAAAAAATAATCTAAACTATCTATCATGAGAGAAAAATCAATAATAGAAAGCAACTAGGGTATTGTGTTCCCCATGATTCCCCAACTCAGTATCACTGGACAACCTGATTCTTATCTAGTATGTAGCGTGCAGGACGGTAATTTAAATTCACTAAGCCCTTTGGTCAAAGGTGAGAGGCGAATTCACTATGTGACTTGGCCCATCTACATAGCGTGCATTACTATCCATTACCCATTAGTCCCAGTACAACCTCCCCTTGTCCCAGTTTGATTTATTAGACGAGAGCACATCAATCGAATCCTATTAAATAATATTTTTTCCTGTTCATTACTACCTTGATTCAGTTAGTAACACTAGGTGAGTTTTAATATTGGCCACCACTAGAAAACATGCAAAACTAAGAGTGTTAATTGATACATGCATATATGCCTTTCAAGAATTGTAAATTATTCGGTTTTACTTTATTTGTTCTTCATTGTTCCCACAACCCTAGCTATAGATTTACCTACTCATACTATGTGTTGATTAAGTGATTATGAATTGAGAAAACATAATTAAACACTTACACAATTGAATAAATGAAAATCAAATCCAAAGTCAATGGGAATCACAATCTTGAATATCAAATTAGACCACAAATGTTCTCAAAGACTCTCTCACAATAGTCTCTCTAAGAATATATAGTTCTCTGAGCACAAAACCTAAAACTCCTCAGTACTGACGAGAGTTTAAGAAAAATAACCTAAAATACCTATTAATAATAATTAAAAATAATCCCTAAAAAATTAGGAAAACTGATTTGCAAACTCCATGAAAGCACTTCACGACCCATATTGTCTTCTACGGCTCGTAGTCCGGGTCTCTTAATCGGCTGCTGGAATTTTGAACTTCACTTCTCTGATACTCCTTTATGACTAATAAGGTGGTTTACGACCTATAAAGTACGTCTGATAACTTTCCTGCAAGTACACTTCTCTGATACTCAGGGCACGAAAGGTTTTTAACGACTCGTAAACTACTCAACGACTCGTTTGCATGTTGATAGCCTTTAACTTCAGCATATAACCCCGCACCGAAAATCCTCATGAAACCTATCTACAGCTTGTAGAATGCTCTATGATCCATAGACTGTCTAGTATAATAGGAAAACTTGCAACTACTACAATTTTTCTGCAAATCATGGCAAACCTGTAATCCTTCAAATCTAAACAAAAAAAACACATAAAACTCATAAGTATCACATTGAGAACACACAAAATCCTGAGTTTTAAGCATCAAAAGTGTTGTACTTTGGCAGCACACTAACACCCCTAACTTAAAATTATTGTTTTTCCTCAAGCGACGGACTCAATCTATACAGAAAATTCAATAACGCACAGATCTGAACTCAATAACATACATTATATACATCTCAGAATCAAATACCCGCACGAACTTTTCAAAACAGGATCAGCTAACTATTTGGCAATGCAAACTGGTGCATATAACAACACAACTATGATATACAAGGGATTATCAATAGTCGACAATCACTAAACAAGTCAAATGCTAATAATGCAGAGTAAGTGCCCTCACACAAAGAAGTCCCATTGTTGACACTCAATGATATTTTCATATTTAACCTTGGGACTTTGCAAAACACTCACCCTCACAAGTGATATTCATGCATAATGACTAATACAATAGGATCGCCCCTATACTCAGACTCAGACCTTCAACTAACTGGACTAGGGTAACTTTACGACTAGTTAGGCTTGTAACGTAGGCTCAAGAGGCTTTGGTATAGTATATTAGGAAAATATTGACTGAAGGACCTCCTTGAAACTACATTTTTCTACACTTTCACCCCACCAATTCTTGTTATTTTCTCCTTATTTCCCTTTTTTTAAATTTCATGCTTCCCTGGGTGCTTTTTTCTCATATTTAAGATTTTTTCCTTGTTTTCTTTCTTCATTTTGCTTTTTAGCTCACTATTAAGGCATCTTTTCATTTTCTTACACCTAGTACATGATTTGTTTTCTCCATCTTTATAACAACCCCCTCCGTTTTCTATTTTACCCTTACACCAGCCACCCTCAACTTAGGCTTTTAACGTGTGTTGAGATGCATGATATCTATCCTCCGAACTAGCACCACTTTTTGTAGCCACCCTCAACGTAGGATTTTTGCTTCATTCTTTGTACACAATGTTTAAGGAAAGACCAGGGCTAATTTCAGGATTTTCCACTAGACAAGGCTAGGTTAATTAGGCGTTCTAAAAGAATAGGTACATGTTAGGCTCAAAATTTAGAACAAGGGATGTATCATCAATTTGGTTGGTTATTTTAGGCTAAAGTAGACTATTTAAGAACAGTGACCTAAGATACTTTCCTAATGCAATCAATCTACAATCTAACTTAGAGTAAAAAGGCAAGTTTTGAATTAGCACAAAATACATGAATCTAGCAAAATAAGCTCACACTTTCATGGCACGACATACATTATCAACAAAATACTCACAGATTATGCTTTTTGTCTCAATGCGCCCTCACTTGTCATAACAGATCATGTCAAACATCTAAACACGCATGGTTGCTATCTAACTACAAATCTAATTTTTTTTGGTTTGTATGAATTTTCAAACAAAACATAAAAACTTTCTATATGCCATAATTATTGGTACTATATGCTACAAATATTATCTAAACATTCTAAATGTGTCGGTTCAACAGAAAATAAATATTCACAGGGAAAAGAACACAAGCAAGAAAACCCTGGGATCAAAAACTGGGGTTGTTATGGACCCAAGCTACTCAGACTCACTGAGGCCCATAAATACCCACACCCCATCGAATAAGATGTGCATTGTCCCAATGCATAAAATCAATCAAAAATAGAACACAAGAGGTCAAAAAACATACCTAGGTGCCTAATCACCAAGGTCCACCTTGGGTTGCCTCCCAAGAAGCACCTGAATTATTGTTGTGGCATGACATAGATAGATTGAGTACTTTAGACAACCTCAAGATCCCATTGCTCCACCATTCTTATCTCTTCCACATTTCCAAGGTGTAGCTTGACTCTTTGGCCATTTACTTTGAAAGTTCCTCTATGTTATCTCTCCAATTCAATGACCCCATGATCAAAAACGTGTGCTACTTGGAAGGGTCCCAACCATCTATATTTGAGATTCCCAGGGAATAATTTTAGTCTTGAATTGTAGAGAAGCACCAATTCCCCTAGTGTGAACTGGTGGTTCTCTATGCGATGGTTATATTGGTGCTTCATTCTCTGTTTGTACAAGGCTGAGTTAGCATATGCTTTCACTCAAAATCATCAAGCTCATTGAGTTGGCTCAGCCTATAGTTTGGTACATCATTCCAATCTGGATTTAACTTCTTCAATGCCCATATTTCTTTATGCTCAAGCTCCATTAGCAAGTGACATGCTTTCCCAAAAATAAGTTACTAGGGAGACATGCTTATAGGGGTCTTGAGTGCTTTCTGATATGCCTATAGTGCATCATCTAGCCTCCACGATCAATCTTTCTAGTTTGCATTCCCAATTTTTGGTAAAATCTGTTTAATTTCCCTATTGGACACCTCCACTTACTCACTTGTCTGAGAATGCTAAGGCGTCACCACCCGATGTTTTACTCCATACTTTTCAAGAAGAGCTTCAAAAAGTCTATTGTAGAAGTTAGAACCTCCATCACTAATGTCGCCCCAGGGGTGCCAAAACTTGCGAAGATGCTCTTTTTTAGAAATAATGTGACACTTTTGCCCTCATTATTGGGTAAAGCCATGACCTCCACCCACTTTTATACATAATCCAAAGCAACTAGGATGTACTTGTTCCCATGTGAGCTAACAAATTATTCCATGAAATCTAACTCCCATACGTCAAATAACTAAATCACCATAATGGAGTTTAGAAGGAGCTCATGCTTGCGGGAAACACCACCTTCTCTTTGGACCTATCACAGGTTTGGCATAGTCGTAGGCATCTTGGTGGATGGTGGGCTAGTAATAGCTATATTGTAAGATCTTGTGGGTTGTTTGAATCCCACTATGATGTCCACCAACCAATGATAAGTGGCATGTCTCAAGTATGCTTATTGTCTCAACCTCTGGAACACAACGACGATTAATCCCGTCAGCACATACACATAACAAGTATGGATCATTCCAAAAAACCTTTCTCACATTAGACATATAGTTTTCACACTGATGTGTGTTTATGTCAGGTGGCACAATATCACTCACTAAGTAGTTTGCATAATCTACAAACAAGCTATCAAAGCATGAGATATAACCAACACTCTCTCGTTAGGAAAAGAATAATTTATCTCTACTCCATCATAAAATTTCAACATTGCTCCATCTTCCAATCTAGAGAGGTGATCTGTAACCTCATTCTCTATCCCTTCTCTGTCAATGATGTCAAAGTTGAACTCATGCAAGAGAAGCACCCATATCATCAATCTTGGCTTTCCATCCTTCTTAGCCATCAAATATTTAAATGCCGAGTGGTATATATGCACTACTTTATCCCCTAACAGATATGACCTGAACTTTTCAAAAGCAAATACCAATTTGTGTAACTCTTATTCTGTGGCAGTGTAGTTCTTCTAGGCTTTACATAGGGCTTTACTATCATAATATATGGGATGTAATATCTTATCCTTGCATTGACCGGATACCACACCAAAAGAAATCACGCATGAGTCACACATGATCTCGAATAGCTTGGACCAGTCTGGAGCCACAATGATTGGCACTGAGATCAGCCTCTTCTTTAGCCCTTCAAAAGCTTTCAAACACGCATCATCAAAAATAAACTTAGGATCTTTCTCCAATTGTTTGCAGAACGGATGCGCAATTTTAGAGAAGTCTTTTGTGAACATCCGATAGAATCTTGCATGCCCCAAGAAACTCCTCACACCCTTTACTAAGATGGGTGGTGGGAGCTTCTCAATCACCTCCACTTTAGCTATGTCAACCTCAATGCCCTTGCTAGATGTCCTGTCCCCAACATTATATCCTCTTTTGCCATGATGTGACGCTTTTCGCAGTTTAGTACTAGATCGCTCTCTTCATATCTTTGCAAAACATAATGTTGGTGCTTCAACCAATCGTCAAATAAGTTTCCAAAGATACTAAAGTCATCCATGAAGACTTCAATAGTGTCTTCCATCATGTCTGAGAAGATGCACATCATGCATCTCTAGAATGTTGCTGGGCCATTACACAACCCAAATGACATCCTCTTGAATGCGAAGGTGCTTTAGGGGTATTTAAATGTGGTCTTTACTTGATCCTCTAGAGCGATGTTGATCTGATTATAGCCTGTATACTTATCAAGAAAGCAAAATCACTCCTTTCCAGCTAGTCGATCCAACAACTGATCCATGAATGGCATAGGAGATTGAGCTTCCTGTAATCCATGCATACCTTCCATCCTATGACTAGTTGTCATGTCCAAATGTACTTAATCCATGACTGGCGCTTAGTCGGCATAGGCCTACCAAGAAAGCCTGCAACAGTTCATGCTAAAAGGATAAAATTGATAGAGTTTCCTTTATTTTAGGAGCAACCAAAAAATTTCAAACTTGTGAATGTTCCATAACCAACAACCTAAACCGATTACAATATGTTCAAGATAAGTATAAGGAACTATCACATAAAAAGACATGGAATTCTACAAAACTTTAGATGTTCGAGGTCATTCCCTTTTCTTTCTTTTACTTAAGTGAAAATTGAAATTTAGAAGACCGACTCAAGGAGCAAGACTCTAGATTCTCTATAAACTACTATATTCAATTCGGCTAACATAATAATGCCCTTTGCGAAGCAATGCGGGCTTACTAGATCAGATGCCAACTCTGTCTACCATTTATTCAGGGTCAAGCTCCCTCAGCTGGAGTATCTGAAAGGGAAAAAGAGAAAGGGGAGAAAGGGGTCAGTCATACTAATTGAGTGAGTAATAATGTCAACCACAGATTTTTCCCAAGGATATGTATAAATACCAGACAACAGGCAATTATAGATAGCTTGTTTTAACCAAGTTAGTACTTCATATATGAAACTATTTTCAAGTTATTGGAGTAATCACATATGGGAGTCCTATTGTCAGCATCGTATTATACTTTCTGACACTACTTAGTTACCATAGTTATCTAACTACCCTATCAGCTAGGTTCCCTTGTAGAGGGTTCTTGTCTGCCGTTATTTTTTCTTACAAGGTGCACCAAGTCTACCGATCCCGTCTTTAGATAATGGTAATACTGACAGTGTCCCACAACTTATACTAATGCATGAATTTAAGAGCAATAAGTATGTAACTCAAATAACCATGATTCAAGACCAAGTTTAAGAAGTTAGTTTTCAGGTACATCTTAGCCCATGGGACAACATTTTTTTTCAACACTTTAGTACCAGATGGCTCTCTTCGCATCTTTGGAAAACATCACGTTGGTGCTTCAAACAATCCTCAAATGAGTTTCCAATGATACTAAAGTCATCCATGAAGACTTCAATAGTATCCACCATCATGTTTGAGAAAATGGACATCATGCATCTCTAGAATGTTGTTGGGCCGTTACACAACCCAAATGACATCCTATTGAATACGAAGGTACTGTAGGGGTATGTAAATCTAGCCCTCTCTTGATCCTCTAGAGCGATGTTGATCTGATTGTAGCCTGAATACCTATCAAGAAAGCGGAATCACACCTTTCCAGCTAGTCGATCCAATAACTGATCCATGAATGGCATAGGACAGTGATCCTTCAAGGTTGAAGCAGTGAGCTTCCTGTAATCTATGCATGCCCTCCATTCTGTGACTGGCTGTCATGACC
>JAOTQR010077982.1:0-11678 GCA_025774065.1 Solanum ossicruentum
GATAAGATTAGAAAGGAAATCGACTTATTAGGTGATTACGTGTCCCTATCGGACACCGGTCACGACCCCAGGGAGGGGTGTGACAGGAGAGTAGTGACTGGGAAGGTCATTGGGCCAAGACAAAGTTGCTGCGGTGGATACCTAGTCAAATCTGCACGGAGGGTATTGACCTGACGTGGTCACAAACCTCGTAGATCCTATAATTAAAGCATATCTCTTATTTTGGGCCAAGTTTTGGTGGTCCACTATCTGTTGGCATATTAGGCCTCCCTTCATGGATAATGTGATCATACTCGAGAGAGTTGCACTATTAGCCAGCATTCTAACTGGCTATGCTATAAATTGGGCCCAGATTGTTTTGGAGCATTCCCAATTCCCAGTTCTGATCCATCGACTATGCAGTGCAGCAGGTGTTCCCATCGTTCCTTATCGGGATCCTCATGTAGAGAACACACGCACTATAGCTCCCAGCCTGATAAAAGCTGATGAGAACCTGATGGCCTTACCACAAGTAGCTCCTCTAGCTATCCCAGAGCCATTCCCGACAAAGCATTAAATCCCAGGTTCGCCTCCAGCTACTACCGGCACTACTCCGACTCCTGTAGAGCCAACACCAGCGGTTGAGATCGAGTCTATACCATCCTCTAGCACTCCAGCACCAGCAACATCTACTTACAGGTTGACCCTCTTTTCTCTGATATTGCATTTCAGGCTTTATTACACAGAGTGGCTATAGTAGAGGGCAGGCTACGTGAGTTGTCAGCATAGGTCCGACCATTGATTGATCAAACAATATGGGACTTTGAGGAGTGGATGAGGGCATTTTCCCAAGATTTAGTTGATGAGAGAGTCTGAGCGGTGGATGGTCGGGTCGATGCATTTGAGACTAGAGTACACAAAATGCTTGAGGGAGTTAGGGCTGCCGACACGAGCGTAGTTACTGAGGAGTCGTCCAAATTCAAGGTCGACTTATTACAGATGTTGGTAGCCCCTGTTCCAGACCCAGAGGTATCACCGATAGGTGGTGAGACATTTTATTGGCTCACCGATCATTCAGGCACCCATGGGATGAGGCCCCTTGAGTAGAGTGATGACCCAGAGCCGACCCCAAAGAAGCTAAGACAGGAGAAGGAGCCCATACCTGAGGAGGTGGTGTAAGAGTCGCTTTTGTTGGTGTCTATTCAGAGAGAGCGAGCACATCCCACTTGAAGAGGGTACTTCCGGCACTGCTACAAAGGAGAGGAAGCCCCAGGACCCCACAGATCAGCCGGAGACTGGTGCTTGATGCACCATGATGTTTGACTTCTTTTGTCCCTAGATCTTATTTTGTTAGGCTTGATACTTTGTTCTCTTTTATGAAAATCATTTTATTATGTTAGATTTTGGTTGTGTTTAAATATTTTTATTTTGGATGTTATTTTTACTTATACTTTGGATGTTAATTTTAGGTTTTTAATAAATGTATGTATATATATCTATATTATTATGTTTTGTTTTCGCTCTTGTTCTTTACTTTGAGGACAAAGTATCCTATTTTTGTGCGGTGTGGGAAGTTATGGATTAAGGTGAAGTCTGAGTAGCCTCAAGTCCATAACTTCCCTTATTGTTGATTCCCCTATTTTTAGTCCCAAGGTTTTCTTGTCATGCTTCTTTTTCCCTTATGGATGTTTACTTTTCTATTGAACGAGCATGTTTAAGTCATGTAGGTAATGGGTAAATTCATAGTAGTGTTATCTATGTACATATACATAATTTTTAGATGTGTTTTTGCTGTTTTGATGAAAAATGAGGTACCCTAAAAATTTTTGAGGTTGTGATTATTGATGCATTCATACATTTTTGAGTATTTGGCAATGTTTGTTCTGATATTATGAAGGTATGTTGAGATTGAAAACATGACTTGTGAATCTATACTTGATTGTGGATGCAATTGTCATATTTGTTGTGAGCTTATTTTGCATTCATGCATCTTGTATGGACCCAGAAATTGCCTTGTTACTCTGAAATTGGTTTGGTAATGTGGTGGATATGCAAAGGATCTTAGGCCTTTGTTATTTGAGTGAAACAACTGATGGCCTAAATGACCCACCTGATGAGCGAGTGAATCCCTTGTTCTAAACTTTTAAGCTTTTCATGTACTCATTCTGTCTTGATACCTTGCTAGCTTAACCTTGTTTGATGAAATACCTTGATATTGGCCCTGGTCTATCCTTGAACATATGAACCTTGATTGAGGCCAAAGGCCTAAGTTGAGGGTGGCTGCAGTTATTGTCCTAGTTTGAGGCATAGATATAGTGTATTCACCTGAGGCTAAAAGTCTAAATTGAGGGTGGCCCTTATGTTGGTAAAGTAATAATAATAAGGTGGTTAGTTGGGAAATCAAGAAAGAAATGAAAAAGGATGAACCAAGTGAAGAATGAGAAAAGAAAAGTTCCTTGAATTGAGAAAGAGTAGCAAAAATGAGTTTGAAATAGAGGTACAGCTGAAAAAAAGAAAGAACGCACTCGAGAAAAGTCCAAAATAGGAGAATAAGGGTGGAGTAATTAGAAAAGGTTGGATTATGAAAGCAAAAAGTGTTAGTAAATATGGTTCAAGGATAGCTTTTAGTCACTATTTGCCCAAAGTACCACACCAAAGCATCCTGAGCCTATGTTACAAGCCTATAAGTCCTAAAGTGATCTAACTCCACTTTATCACCAAGACAGAAGATGAGTATAGAGGCAAGTCTATAGTATTAGTCAGTATGCTTGAATTTCAATTGTGAGAGTGAGAATGTTTCCTCAGTCCTTGACTTCTAAATGCTTTTGAGTGAGCATGAGGGACATTTTTCTAGTGAGGGCATTTGCACTACTTGAAAAGCATATGACTGTACAAGCAATTGTGGATAGTTGATGCCCCTTAGCTTGTCATAATTAGATTGCCAGGTATCTCCTTATATTCTTGTTTGCTTAACAACTTTGCAAGCCCATTTTGAAAATAGTAGTTGCGTACCTGAATCAAAGGAGTTGTTATATATGCCATTAGTATAGTTGCTATGTATTTCTCTTTATCTGCATAGATTGAGTCGTTGCTTAAGGAAAGCAACAATTCTAAGTTGAGGGTGTTGATGTGCTGTCAAAATACAGCACATTTGGTGCTGAAACAAGGGATTTTATGAGATCTTTAAGTGACTTTTTATTGTTTTGATGTGTTTTTGTGTTAATCTTGTTGAAAAGCTAGGTTGACATGATTTTGAAGAAAAGTTGCAAATTTTGTTGAAGCGTAGGCCATACGAGCCCACCTATGAGTTATAGCTCAAGCTACGAGTTGTAGGGTGTGTCGTAGCAAGAATCAGAGACCAAACATTCAAAAATCTGCCAAGTAAAGGTCACTCCTACAAAGACATCCTACAAGTCATAAGATACACTACGAATTATATAGCTGGACTCGTAGCAAGAATCAAAGAGCCAATATGTTGGACCAAAACTGAAGGACAATACTATGATAGCAGCATACAAGTCATAGCTAAAGCAATGACTTGTACCTATGGGTTGTACCAATTTATTCCAAGATGCCAAGAACCTGATATGAGACCCCGACTACGACTTGTAGGTCATCCTACAAGTTGTACCTTTAGAACTTATCAGCTGCGAGCTATCTTTTCTGTGTATATTCTAGGGTTGTTTTGTAAATATTATATACAATTTAAGTTAGTTTTTTAGAGTGAGTTCGACCAGTAGACAAGAGAGAATTACATTTTGAATCTTTTCTTAGTTTTTTAGAGTAGTTTATTGTTTTTCTCTTGGAAAATCAATTTTGGGGATTGCAAATCTTGCGTTGTACTCATTCTTGACCAATCAAGCTTGTGGGCTTGCAACTTGTGGTGCCTATTTTCTTCATTGGTATGGGTAAAGCTCTCAACTATGTCTATTATTTTCATTCTTGTGTGTTTTTCCTTAGCTATGAGTAGCTATGTACACCAACTTGGGTTTGTGGGAACCATGGGTAATTGACTTGAAATAACCTAGGTTTATTGCATTTCTATGATTGGGGTTTTGCATGTATTATCTATTTTCCTTTATTATTATTGTTGTTCGGTGGTGGCCAACACCAAACCCTACCTACTATCATGATCTCGACCAAGGTAGTGATGAATAAGAAAGGGGAAGTAGATGACAGAATTGAATGATATGTTCTCGTCTAATCAACTGAGCCTAACCAAGGGGAGGTTGACTGGGACAATAGGTAACGGTTAGTTGGCACACCATGGTTGCCGACCAAGCGCCATGGTGAAATTCTACCATCACCTTAACAAGAGGGCTGGAAGAACATAAGTTACCGTCCTGCATGCAAATCACCAATTATAGTTATGTTATCTAGGGTAATCAAGTCTACGAACCATGAGGAATACAATTTCCAAGTTGTCCCCAAAATTGAGTGTTTCCTCGCATTATAGTTAGTGGTAGTTTTATTTTGTTTTTGAATTATAAAGCCCCTCTCCCCCATTTAGAGATTGTAGTCGTAAATACTAGAAATGATTAGTGGTGAAGTCTTGTAATCAAGCTTTGTATTCCCTGTTGATTCAACCCTAACCTTGGATAGGTTAATTGCTGACAATGATCGCTTTCTTATTGGAGCTTGAACATCATCAATATGTTATAGAATTATTTCTTAACTATTTTGGAAATGGTTGGAGGATAATAATCCTAATATAATCCATCCTCTTCATTGCAAAATTTTCAAGCTATATTTTGGTTTATGGGGTTAATTATTGAGACTATTGTCAAGTTGACAAAGAGGTAGACAAAACAAATGACTATTTGAGAAGCTAGATTTGTTGATCCACAATTAAGGTCCAAGATTTGTAGCAGTATTTTTGAATTATATATGCTTTTGCTTGTATTTTTCAGTTCAGCTAAAAAATTTACTGTGGGATTATTAGAAATTGTTGAAGGTTATTTTGATTTGATATCATTCTCTGAAACCAACCTTGCCTCCCTCTATAGTATCATCATACACCTGCTAGAAGATTAAGTTACTTTTGATAGTCTGAGCAATAGCTTCATTAGTCGGAGTGTCTTGGTTAAGCATATGTGAGCTGAATTCTCAAGACCCAATTGTTTTGCACTCTAGAAGACTTCTCAAAAGACATCCCATGGTACATATCAAAGCAAAAAGGAGGATAATACAATGTAGCAAGATTGTCTTGAGCCGCATCAGTTGTAGAAGTAGAATGTTTCTCTGCCTCCTGATCTATCATTTCCTCCTCAAACTTATAGGAGGATACTACTAGATGAGGTTCACGAGATGAACCTCCCATTCCTAAAGAAACATATAAAATCACATTGTCATAGAGAACTTCCCTCGTTACAAGTAAAGGTGGATATATATCATCTCCATCATCTTGTACCAAATTAATGTCTGTTGAGTCCTTAATAGTTCCACCAAGAAATGCATCATTTTTCAATTTGTATCTATTGAAGAAGGTGGCTTGGGAGGGGAGTCAGAGAATTTGTTCTTCCTTTTGTTGGCTCAAGAAAAGGAATTTACTGTCATAATTTAGTTCTTCGTAATAGTGACTACATGACGGCTTGTGCGTACCTCAATTAGTTCTATGTATATGTTTGATACTCTCACTAATACATGTACAGAATAACTCTATTCCTCTTTGAACATTGGTATCGTTGAATTGATCGTAGTCCTATTATAAATTTTCACTTAAAAAGAATCTAGTAGTGTAAAAAGATAAATTAAACTTTTGGTACATAAAAATTAGTAACCCATTTTAAAAAAAGATAACAACATATACCTTTTTTCCAAATGTGAACTAGTTTGTTTTTTTTTTTTTTGTGGTAATCTAAAGGGAGATATATATATATATATATATATATATATATATATATAAAATATCCAACAGTTGCAAGGAAATAGATATATTAGCGTAAAAGTCATTAAAAGAAAAAGGGTGTGAATCACAAATAAAAACACACTTTAAGGTACTACCTCGAGTCTATTTTACTTGTCATGTCTTTCTTATTAAATCCCTTGTGAAATTATTAGCAAATGAAATTGTAATTTGTCTAAAATATCCTTATTTATCGTTAATCTCAATTTCACTACATTAATTACAGGGAGAAGGGACAAATATACTCTCATTAAAAATATGGTGTATGTCTACCATTGTCCAACAAATTGTTCATATCTATTATCTTTTTCATAAACAAACTTTTATTTATTGAATTAGAAAATAGAAATAAAACTTTTTTTAAATTTCAAAAGGTTACATTACCCCTCTTTTTTACCCCTCCAAACGTGACCTAAATTACAAATGATAAATCCTTTTATTTAAACAAATGTTCCAAAAATAACTAGAAAAATATGCTTCAATGTTTCTATGGGTTATGATGGAATGGTTGAAATCCCTCCCTTGGAAAATATTATATTGGAAGTGTCATCCTCAGTGTAGAATAACATCAAACACTTAGTTTGCAGGACCATTGAATATTATTTCACTAGGCAAAAAGTGTAATCACATATTTATGACGTGAACTACACCTAAACCGTCATAGTCTATAATCGCGTACCTGTTACAGAAGTCTTTCGCTATTTGAAAAAGAAATCTACACTAGATACTTCATTGGAACCTTTAAGGAATTTAGAGAGAAGTACAAGAGAAGCAAGTAGAAAAAAAATTTCTTCAGTATTTACATTACCCTCGATTTTTAAAGAGGAATACTTTTATAATTATAAAAGGATGCAACTGTTCAGAAACATTTTGAATAGTTGTGTCACTTGTCTTTTAATATTAAATATAAATTAAATATATAACAAATATATATATATATATATATATATATATATATATATATATATTATTTAAATTAATTTTGTTGACCCACATGGGTAGCCCAAATTTAATATAATTCCTTCATCTCCTACTCAGCATAGTGGGTCAGTTGTCATTTATATTCTATAACATTCATACTTGGCAACTAGACCCTGTGACCAGTGCATACTTTAAGAATTTTGTTGCTATACATCTGTTAGGAATGTATAACATCTCGTTTAATGGAACTTAGAGTAGATTCTAGCACACAATACCCTAGATCATTCATTTTTCTCCTCATCTCTTTTTCATAAATTTGAGTTCATCACTATGTTCTTGTCTCAAAGACAAACATAAAGAACCGGTCAATGAACACAAATAATGTGATAATACTTAATGATCTTCCTCATCTCATGAATCCCTTAATCTCAACTTGATATGCTTTTCCAAAAATTACCCACCAGACCGAATCAAGCATGATCTCTTGGAAACATACTAAGATAGCAAACACCAAATTAAATCTCAAGAAACTAATTAAAGTCATGAGGGTACAATGTGAAAATTACTTATAATTTTCAAGGTTTCACACAATAACAAGTAGAGACTAAACTTGTATCACCCTAATAGGTCATTATATGTATACATGATATGAAACATGTACCACGGTACTGACTCCTTTCCCATGGAGCATATGTCTTTTATATATTGTGCAGATAATAGTTTGACAACTCATGTCTAACTTTGAGTTCACAAATCTACTCATTATTTATTCTTCAGAACTCATATTTGTCATTAAAAACAGACTCATTTCAACACATGATTAAATACAAACTAACGTATGGCATTTTGATTATAAACTTTCAGCTCTCTATTATCGTCACTTCTGACAATAATTAGTTTATAATTGTCTCATTTCTACTTGTCACTTAGACAATATAAGTGATTGCCTGTGTGAATAGGCTAGTCTTTTTGTCTGTTCAACATGTTTGTTATCTGTAGAATTTTACGTACACTACTAAAGAATAATACATATATATATATATATATATATCTGAATCAACAAAAATGAAAAAATAGGCATTAAATCAACATTAATTTCAATAATGTGAATTTACATGAACATTTCTGGGAAAAATAAAAATGTAAATACATCAACATCTACGTGAGCCGAATGACTTCATATGTCGTTCATAAGCATCACATGCTATGGGTTTCGTTAAGAGATCTTCTATCATTTGATGCATAGATATGTATTTCATGCTTACTTTCTTTTGTGCAACCATATCTCTTATAAAATTATATTTTATATCAATATGTCTCGTCTTTTATGGTACTTTAAAGTTGTCGTGAAGGCTGTTGCAGTCTGACGATCATAATTGATTGTGACAGGCTCAACAATATTATTGTATACACCCAAGTGAACCAGAAAATAATTAGCTAAGAAGATTCTTGCACAACAGATGAAAGCGCAACAAATTTCTCTTCCATAATGGACAAGGCTACTCATGACTGTTTCTTGCTATTCCATGATATAGCACCATTATTAAGCAAGAATGCATTTCCAGAGGTAGATTTTCTCTCATCTAAATCTCCTCCCCAGTCAGCATCCGTGCAGTCTTTGAGTTGCAGATCCTTTCCTTGATAACATAGGGAATAGATGATTGCGCCTTTAAGATATCTCAATATCCTTTTAACTGTTTTTCAATGTTACAGTCGTGGATCAGATTGATATCTGCTAACTAAGCCAACAACATGACAAATATCTGCCCTAGTACATATCATAGCATATATGAGGCTTTTGACTGCGTTAACATAAGGAATTTTTCTCATTTATTCCTTTCCATATGGATTCTTAGGACATATCATTCAGCTCAAAATTTCACTTTTAGAAACTGGAGTGTTTATGGGTCTACATTCTTGCATATTAAAGAGTTCAGGAACTTTCTCAATGTAAGATTCTTGTGAAAGAGATAATAATCTCTTTCAAAGATCTCTTGAAATCTTAACTCCAAGAATATATATTGCTTCACCCATATCTTTCATCTCAAAAGTAGACGATAGCCACTCTTTAATTTCTTTTATAAGATCAATGTCACTCGCAGCTATTAGTATGTCGTCTACATACAATGATAAGATTGCAAACTTATCTTTGAATCATTTGATATACACACAATGGTCTTCATAAAGCATAATAAATCCATATGATATGATTGCATCATGAAAATGTAAGTACCATCGTCTAGAAGATTGTTTAAGGACATAAATGGACCTTTGAAGTTGACATATTTTATTTTCTTCGCCTTTTTTCATGAAACTAATAGGTTGTTCCATGTAGATTTCTTCTTCTAGTTCTCCATTGAGAAATGAAGTTTTCACATTCATTTGATGTATTTCAACCACTATAGACAAAATTAATCGTATTGAAGTAAAGCGTGCAACAGGTGAAAAAGTTTCTTCATAATCAATTCCTTCCTGTTGTGTGTACCCCTTAGCTACTTGACGAGCTTTGAATATTTTAATGTTACCATCTACTTTATGCTTGATTTTGAGAACCCATTTATTTTCAATAGCTTTTTGGCCTTTAGGTAGATCAACCAATTTCCACACTTGGTTAGATTTCATGACTCCATCTCCTCTTCCATTGCTTTTAGTTATTTTTCTTTAGTAGGACATGTAAGAGCATCATTAATATTTCTTGGTTGTTCATCATCTGGAATAAATATATATACTTTCTCTTCGATCTCAAATCGACGACGAGGAATTTGTGGACGGCTTGTTTGTTGAGGTTGAGACTAACAAATTGATTTATCAATTGGTAAGTTACTCCCACTTGGACTAGCAATATCATTAGGATTTGATGCATATGGTGTATTTGTGGAAATAGGAACTAATCTATTGTCATTAAAATGACGCCCACTCAAATCCATCTTTATCTTCGACAGCGTAAATACTCTAGTCCGTAGTTTCATAAGGAGATAAGTCATGACCTATCTCTCCCTGCTTAAGAAAATCATTCTCCATGAATGTGATATCACGCAATTCAATTTCAGTTACAGTGTCATTATTTTGTTCCCCTATTAACATATAACCCTTATATTTGTCAGAGTATCTTATGAAGATACACTTTCTTCCCCTTGGACCTAAGTTTTCATATTAGGAAGAAGGATTATGAATAAAAGCAGAACAACCCAAAGGCTTTAAAAAGCTTAAATCCGACTTATGTTTAGTCTATAATATATATGGCGTAGTCATAACTGATTTTGAAAGGAGATGATTAAGTACAAATGCAGCAATGAGCAAAGCAACACCCCAATAGGTGATTAGCAATTTTGCTTGTGCCATCATTGACCTAACCATTTCTAACAAGTTTCCATTTCGTCGTTCCGTAACACCATTTTATTGTGGGGTATAAGAAGTAGTTAATTGTCTTTCAATTCTTTTTTCATCACATAATCATTTGGATTCATTAGACAAACACTCTCTTCCTCGATCGATTCTTAGAACTTTTATTTTTCTATCTAATTGATTCCCAACTATGTTCATAAACTTAATGAAGCAATTCAAAGCTTTAAATTTGTGAGAAATCAAATATACATAATCAAATCGAGTAAAATCATCCACAAAAGTGATGAAATAAATAGCATCATTTCTTGCTCTTACATTCATTGGACCACAAATATCAGAATGAATTAATTACAATGGAGTATCAGCCCTTGTGCCTTTCGCAAATGGTTTTCTAGCAGTTTTTTTGTCTAGACAAGATTCATAAATAGACAATTCTATGTTATCTATTGTGCCGAGCCATTCTTTGCGGATCAATATGGTTTAGCTTGGCATGTTATGCATTTACATCATTCTCATAATTAGAAGATGCAAATAAGGAAAAACTAACATTATTATTACTAGTATTCTGAATAACATCCAAAACAAAAACTTATAATAAAAATAATCAGTGTCATATTTTGTCTTGAGTAAATACATATCCATACCATGTTTATGAACGTAAAATTAAATCTTAACTTAATCAGAATTCTGACAGATATCAAATTTAGAAGAATTGATGGGCCACATAGTACATCATGTAGAAACAAAGTTCGGACAACTCGCATTTTAAATTTGCAAGTATCTATCCCTTTGACCTCCTATTTGGAGTTATTTCCTACATACATCCATTTGGATCCTGTTGGAATTCGTCGAGCACCTCTTTTCGTTGCTCTATGTTAGGTGGCTCCTGAGTCTTACAATCCACACTAGAAGTGATTCAGTTAAAAATGTAAAACAAGAAATATTTACATCACTATCTAATGTATTAATAAGGTCATATACCTTTTTAGGCTCAAGACAATCACGAGCAAAATATCCTTTGTTCTCACAATTATAGCATTTAACCTTAGCCATATTCACCTTTTTCTTTTTCTTTGGAGTAAAAGTATTTTTCTCTCCTTGTTGATCAGTTTTGAATTTTTTTTACCCCTTCTTCTTAAAATATTTACCATATTTACATTTCTTGCTACGTCCAGATTTTGAATCACAACTACCATATATGCATTTATAGCAGTATTATCAACTCCAAGGCGTTCTTCCACGAGTTTCAAATGACGCTTAGCATCTTCCATAGTTTTAATGCAAATATTATGGGTAAAATGCATTTTCATATTTTCTCAGTTTTGGGGTAGAGAGCGGATCATATCTTGGAGTTGTTGCTCTTCAGTTAACATATGAACAGCATCTTTTAGTTCATTTAACATATTAGACATATAGTGTAGATGCTTATGCATAGTATGATCAGGGTGCTTCTTATAAGTATCAAACTTAACAGTAAGAGCCCTTAACTTAGCAATGAAGTATGACCAAACTTTTCTTTTAATGCAGA
>JAOTQR010077983.1:0-11678 GCA_025774065.1 Solanum ossicruentum
AGGATTTAGAACTATTCAGACAATAATAACGACAAACCACAGAATCGTTATACTTCAACAGGGCATTGCAACATAACACTATGACTCAACAGCAGATTCAGCATCAAGCCATCACAGCGGGACATTTCAATCAAGATAAACGAAATGGCGACTTCAATGTAGTTTTACATATTCGAACACAATATGTGGGACTCAGAAAATAAAAGCGAGATTAGAGTATTACCTTTTTCGGGGCAGCGAACTGGGACGACGAGCTTAATAATGAACTTCAAACACACCAATTAAATAGGAGCTGTAACCACTGACTCGAGCTTTCAGATAAAATCGACCCAAAATCAATTGAGTATTGCTAAGGTTCTTGATTATTGATGGCCGCCGCCTATATCTCTGTTTTTGAACTCCGATTTTTCTCCTATATTAGGGTGTTTTGAACTCGTCCCCCTTAAACTGAAGAAGATAAGGGATTATATAGCCCAAAATTAGGGCGAATCGAGGAATTAGGGGTCGGATTTTGAATTCCAAATTCAAAATCCTCCCTTTTGGCAAGAAATCTTTGGGATTTTGTTAAAAAGAAGAAAAAAAATCCTCAATGGATCAAAGACTCACTTTTGATTGAGGAATCAAGATGCATGCGTAGGGAGTGGAGCAGATGACCGTTGGGGATTGCGATTTTTGTTTTTTTTGTTTTTTGTTTTGGCTTCACTGGTCTATGGCTTTGTTCGGTTTTGATGAAGAAGAAGAAGGGGAAAGGGTGAGATGGTGAGGGAGGCGACGAGATTTAGGGTTTTCTGGTTTTAGGGAAAGGGGAAACAAAGAAGGTGGAGTGGGCGTCGAAATGGGGAAAGAAAGAGGGTTTGGGGAGAAAGAAGAGTTGGGGGCGCGTGGCCTCCACACGCTGGTCTTAATTAATTTTTTTAAATAATGTTTAAAAATTGTTAAAAACATAAATAAAGCTTGATTACCAATTTGACACTGTGGAGGGTAAAAGTTGGGTGTCAACACTCCCCCACCCACCCACCCCCCCAAAAAAAAATCAATTCACTTTCCTACTTTTCCTTTTTTATTGCCTTCACTATTTTTCCACTTCAACCAAAAATAAAAATAAAAATAAAAATAAAAATTTGTGGGATTTGAACTTATTGACGCGCCTGTTTCAACTTCTTGCAGATTATAATAAAACAAATCTCTTTACAAATTGGACAAATAAAATTAAATAACTATTTCAATATCTTCCAATGATTATATTTGTGTCAAAAAGAAAATACTTCAAAAAATAAAATAAAAAAGCTTATGTATATTACTTAAAATAATGTTAAAAGTACTATAGGTCACAATAGTTGTTAATTTACATGTTTAGTTCTTGAACTTTATCAGTACCACATAAATTGGGATAGCGAAAGTAAGATAAATTATTTAAATTTTATGTATAATGTACTATAAATTACAACAATTAATAATTTAACCCAAAAAATAGAAAAATTTGATTGGCTCTCAAAATTTTATATGCGCAACATAAATTAGAATAAAATAAGTAATATATATTATTTAAAATTAACATAAAATATACTATAACTCCTAATTATTAACAACTTAAATATTTTTTAAAATATATAAAAAATCTATAAGTGTCACATAAATCGGGAAAGGAAAGACCATATGTGTGCCGATGGCTGATTAATTTTTTAACCAAACTAAATATTATCTCAATTTTAATTAATTACTCCTATTTAATGTGGAAAAATTAATAAATTTTATCAATTATTTTTTAATCTTAAATTAAATATATGTCAAATTATTTGACCATGATGTATCAAAAAAAATTTTAATCTTATGATAACACGTCATGTGGAAAGAGAAATTCTCAAAGTTACACACGTACAAAAAATAAAAAAGAGAAAAGGAGAGATTATTTTGAAGATGAACTTATCAAAAGACAAACAAATTAAAACGATTGGAATATCATATTTTAAATTTAAATTTTATCATGCGAATAAGAGTGTAAAAATAATTAGGTTCCTCCATATACCAAACTAATAAAAAATAGAGGAAAAAAAAAGAAATTCAATTCACTTTGTACTTTTTCTTCTTTATTGCCTTCACTATTTTTCCACTTCAACCAAAAAGGAAAATTTTAAAAATATAATATAAATTTGTACGGATTGGGCTTATAGATACACCTGCTTCAGTTGCTTGATTATATTTTTTTAGTTGTTTTCGTTATAATTTTATAATATTATCCCTAATAAGATATTTTTCCAACTATTTCAACTATGGGGCTGCTATATCACCACGATCAATTATTTTAAGTCATATAAATAGTGAATTAAGATAAAACAAATTTCTTTAGAAATTGGAGAAATAAAATTAAATAACTATTTTAATATCTTCCAATGACTATATTTATGTCAAAAAGAAAATACTTCAAGAAAAAAGTATAAATAAATCAAAAAGCTTGGGTATATTACTTAAAATAATGTGAAAAAAAGAACTATAGGTCATAATAGCTGTCAATTCAAATATGTGGTTCTTGAACTTTATCAGTGCCACATAAATTGGAAGAACAAGATTAACATAAATTATTTTAATTTTATGTAAAACATACTATAAATTACAACAATTTATAATTTAATAATAATTAGAAATATTTGATTGGATCTCAAAATTTTGTATGAGCAACACTACTAAAAAAACTGTTAAAAAAAACCTAAAAAATAAGTGGCTAAAAAGAGACCTCAAGAGGTCTCTATTCCATTGAATATTATATTTTATTTATTTTTTTAAAAAAGAGATCCCATGAGATCTGTTAAATAAAAAATAAAATTCAAAAATAATAATACCAATTTTATGAGATTTATATTATTTTTTTAAAATAGTGACCTCACAAGGTCTCTAGAAATTTTAAAATAAATATTACTCCTTCCGTCCTATTTTATGTGGCACCTTTTGACTTGACACGGTGTTTAAGAAAAAAAGTAATACTTTTGAAACTTGTGATCTAAAATCATTCTGAGAATTTCGTGTGATTGAGATTAATTTCACTAAGGGTAAAAGGAAAATTTTAAAACCAAACTATTTTCAATTAGAGTAAATTAATATTTTTTTTGGGATTAATTAAAAAAGAAAAGATGACAATAAAACAAAGGGAGTAATAATTATATTTAAAAAAAGGACCTCGCAAGGCCTAAAACCCTTTACATTAAGTTTACCCGCTTGTCACCAAAAAAAAAAATAAAAAAAATTCCCGCTCCTTTTATCAAAAAGCCCTAATTTACATTCAAAAGAAAATTCGCACCTCCTCCACCCACGTTAAGAACGACGAATCATATTTCTAAATGGGCTAAAGCGTTAAGACGATGATGAGTTTGATGCAGCTCCTCCACCAGCGAGTTTATAGAAAACTAAAATGTTTTGAAAATAGAGATAGTGAAATCCTTTTTAGGAAGCCCATAACTCTCCATAAGCGACGACGAAGTTCACAACAGCAGATGTTCCACCAATGGAGTCCGTAGTCGAAGGAGGTGTTTGAAACTCCTTCATTTCCTACATCTGTAAGGTTTAAAATTCTTATAATTTTTGTTCATCTTATTTTTTTTTTGTGAAATTGACATGTTGATCAGTGATTATTTTATATAGGTAAGATTTTTATATTTTGAACTATAGTATTATGAGTTTCAAACTCATTTTGCTCCCGTTAGGCCTTAGATTTTGAAGTTGAAATTTGAACATTCTAGTTTTTGAAACATAAAGTTGAGTGGGAGTGAGATTTCTCTAAAAAATTAACGTTAATGACATATGCTATATGTCTGTCTTCTGAAAATTTAGTGGCCAAGTTATAGACAAAAGACTTAGCATATTAAGTTCAATTAGTTAATGAGCTCGTCTTCTTGATAGTTCAGTAGATGTTTTGCAATCCTCATCTAAGTAGATTGTTTTGGTACCAGTAGGCCCCTGTTTATATATTTCCATTGTAATATCCAATGAATAATAGTGTATAAATAATAAATGTGAGGTATTCCACAAAATAGATTTATCATTATTTGTTGATTCAATATAAATAGTGGTGGTTAATAATTCTAAAGTAATTCCTGTCAAGCATGTAAAGATCATAGTCTTGCCATGTCTGGTGACACAAAATAAATAAATTTATCTTTCATTTAATTAAGTCAATACTTGGGTGATACGCATAAAGCTCATAGAACTTATTAAAAATCTTGATGCTTTAACGATTCAAATTTGGGTATTTCTGAAACGACTTCAAAAAGTGCTCAAAAATATGTCTCGAAATGCTCAGAATTTTAATTTTCATATATCTAAAAACTTGTTTGTTATTTTGAAAATCGACTTCATATTTGTGATTAGGGGGTCCAAATTAGGTGAAAAAAGGTCTAATCCCGATTTAAGAACGAACGAATAGCAATTTCAATTTTTGAAAGTGCAAATTCCAGTGAGGTTTCCTCGTTGCCTCCGCAACGCACCAAGGGCACGCTCATGTATAATTTTGCCTGTCGGGAAGAGGTGTATTTTCCTTGGCAATGTTTTTCCTGTGCGATCCAAATATTCTATGTGTTGGGCCCAAATTTTTCCAAACGTGGTTTTATCTATACTTAGCCAAATTTCATCCTTATATCATCCAAAACATTTCCCAATACTCTCCAAATTACTTAGCCATATTTTCACCCCAAAATTCAAGTCCCAAAACCCTTATCCAGAACTAAGGATTCTCTTCAAGCTTTAAGCCTCCATTTTCAAACTTCATCAAGAACCTCACAAAGCTAAGGTATGTGGTGTTAAATCATTGGGTCCTTTTACCCATGGTGCCTAAGCCTCCTTTTTACTAATATTGCATGATTTAAAGTTGATTTTACATGCAGGTCTTGTATATTGAGAAATTTACTGCACAATGATTTTAGTTCATGAAAGTATGGTTGTTTTAGCATGTTTTGAGCTCTAAATCTTGGATCTAATGTTGGATTTGATGAGGAGTTTTGATATGAATGTCTTGGGGGTGTTGCAAGGTGTTTATTGATGGTTTTACTTTAGATGTTCTTGCATGATTTCATCTCCAAATTTCATGGTCTTTTACCCCCATTACACACACCCAAGGTATTTGATAAAATGTCCAATTATGGTTTCTTGAGGAATTGAAGGCCCAAAGCATGAGATATGATATGATTGATTTATGATGATGGAATGAGCTTATGTACATGATATATATGTTCTATATCTATGTTGTATTAGACCATATCCAATTCGGGGGACAAGAGCCCGAGTAACCATGTTGGAGATTTATACCCATCAACCATGCGAGGGTTTTATACTTCGTCACCGTGTTGATAATGTATGATTATCATCAACCATGTGAGAGGTTTATACCACACAACCGCCAAGGGATTTATACCTTGAATTGCTAGCTTGATCTCTTCTACACATATGATATCCAATATGAGTATGAGCTATTTAAACATGATTTACTTACGCATTGAACATACATGTCATATTGTTATACTATGTCTATTGTCTAATGTATGCATTTTGAGTATGATGTCTATCTATTGTTGCATTGCATCCCACGTACTTAGTACATTCAACGTACTAACGTATACTCTTGCCTACATGATATCACCATGTAGGAACCAGTGCTCAAGTTGATCATCCTCCTCCTCCACATGGTTAGATCAGTTTTACTCAAACCTAGTTGCTGAGTCCTTCACTTCGGGGACCTTAGCCTATGTTGCTATTATCTATGCATTAAGACACTTTCTTTGTCTTGGCCCCCACTTTATCTATGTATTTAGAGGTGTTTGTTGAACAAGTTGTGTATTTATGATATGAGCTATGTTGTCTTGTCTCTTGATATTGAATTTTTGGCAAGCTATCCTTTAGCCCCTTTGCCCCTTAAGCTTGTTTTATACCTTTTACATGCTTCCATGACCAATGATGTGTAATGATAGGTTGAGAGGCTTGATTGGGGTCCCTTCGGGTTCCCCATTTGCTGTGTCATGTCTAGGCCCTAGGCTTGGGTCGTGACAAACTTTGTATCAAAGCACAAGGTTGATAAATCCCTGGAGTCCAACACACCGCGTCGATTAGAGTCCTATTCATGGTTGTGAAGTGCGGCATGACTATGAATAGGAGGCTATGAGGCGTTTTTGGAAATATTTTCCTTCTTCATGTTCTAAGTCATGCTATAGAGTTGTGGTAAGTATTTCCCCCCTAAAGATGGTTCTTTGTTATGCTAGATCATGCCAAACACTAGAGGAAGCGGGCCCAAGCTCCCAAGGAGCAACCTACCAATGGTGAGCTCCGGGATGTTCTCATTATGCTTGGCCAAGCGGTGGCCAACCAAGTTGAACAAAGGGCCCAAGCCCCTCATACTACTACCCCGAGAGCTAGGGTTAGAGACTTCATGAGGATGAGTCCTCCAGTTTTCCATGGGTCAAAGGTGGATGAAGATCCACAAGAGTTCATTGATGAGGTCTACAAAATCTTGAATATCATGGGTGTTAGGCCGAATGAAAAGGTAGAGTTGGCGGCGTACCAACTCAAGGGGGTACCCCAAATTTGGTATGAACAATGGAAGGGTGAGAAAGGGGTTGGTAATGTGGTGCTTTGGGAGGAGTTCAAATTGGCCTTCCTTAATCGATTTTTCCCTCTTGAGTTTAGGGAAGTAAAGTTGGTAGAGTTTATGAACTTGAAACAAGGTTCCATGAGTGTGAAGGAGTATGCCATTAAGTTCAATCAACTTTCAAAGTATGCTCCTCATTTGGTAGCTGATCCTAGATCAAGGATGAATAAATTTGTGATGGGGGTCTCCGACTTAGTGAGTGAAGAATGTCAGTCCGCCATGCTTATTAGTGACATAAACTTGTCTCGATTGATGACATATGCATAGAAAATTGAAGAGAAGAAATTGAGGAAGAGAAGGGGGCATGAGATCAAGAGGGCCTAATTTGAGGGTAAATTCCAAAAGGGTGCTAAGTTTCGTCAAGGCCAAGGGCCTACTCATGCTACTAATAGGGGGTTTACTACTGACCTCCCTAGGACTCAAGGTGTGGGTGGAGTGGCTTCTAATGATGTGTGCCTTGAATGTGGAAGAAGCCATGAATGCCCATGTTTAAGGGGTTCTAATGCATGCTATGAATATGGGAAGCTTGGTCACAAGAAGATAGATTGTCCAAGAAACTGTAGCAAGGCGCCGGGTGCTAACACAGTTCCATTGGGAAGAGGTGGTCCTCAAGGTGGTGCCCCAAGACACAATCAATTTTATGCTCTACATTGAAGGCAAGGGGTTAGTGAGGTCCCCGATGTTATTACCAGTATGTTGAAAATCTTTGACTTTGATGTGTATGCTTTGATTAATCTGGGAGCCACTCTTTCCTTTGTTACTTCTCTTGTTGCTAAAAAGTTCCATGTTGTTCCTGAGTTGTTGCATGAGTTATATGAAGTGTCTACTCCTATTGGCGCGCCTATTGTTGCTAGGAAAGTTTATAGGAGTTGTCCTATTTGCGTTTTGAATAAGTTGTTGCCTTGTGATCTTGTTGAGTTAGATATGGTAAACTTTGATGTCATTCTTAGGATGGATTAGTTGCATGCCAACTATGCTTCTATTGATTGTAAAACCCGTATGGTCAAGTTCCAATTTCTAATAAACCCGTCGTTGAGTGGGAAAGTAAAGATGTGGTGGTCAAGGGTAGATTTATTTCATGCATTAAAGCCCATAAGTTGATTTCTAAGGGGTGTTTGTATCATCTTGTGAGGGTTAAAGATGTGAAGTCCAAGGTCCGTTC
The DNA here is from genome assembly GCA_025774065.1 of Solanum ossicruentum. Taxonomy (NCBI): domain Eukaryota; kingdom Viridiplantae; phylum Streptophyta; class Magnoliopsida; order Solanales; family Solanaceae; genus Solanum; species Solanum ossicruentum. Next base: position 7,788 of record JAOTQR010077983.1, read on the forward strand.
CATTGAGTTGGTCCCCATTGTAAACGAGTTTCTTGATGTCTTCCCAAATGACCTTCTCAGTGTCCCTCCCGAAAGGGAGATATACTTTGGCATAGATCTTCTTCCCGATACTCAACCTATCTCTATTTCCCCTTACCGTATGGCCCCGATAGAGTTGAAGGAGTTAAAGGAACAATTGAAAGATTTGTTGGAAAAGGGATTTATTAGACCTACTCAATCACCTTGGGGTGCTCGGTGTTGTTTGTGAAAAAGAAGGATGGCTCACTTAGAATGTGCATTGACTACCAACAACTCAATATGGTCACTATAAAGAATAGATATCCTCTTCCCAGAATTGATGATTTATTTGATCAATTGCAAGGGGCTAGATTTTTCTCTAAGATTGATCTTCGATCCGGGTATCATAAAGTGAGGGTCAGGGAGTGTGATATTCCCAAGACGACCTTCCGGACTAGATACACGCATTATGAATTTGTGGTGATGTCCTTTGGGTTGACTAATGCACCAGCCATCTTAATGGACCTAATGAATAGGGTCTTCAAACCTTACCTTGATTCCTTTGTTGTGGTCTTCATTGATAATATTTTGATTTATTCACATAGTAGTAAGGAGCATATGGGTTATTTGAGGGTTGTGCTGCAAAGATTGAGGGAGGAGAGATTGTATGCTAAATATGACAAGTGTTAGTTTTGGTTGAAGGAGGTTGCATTCTTGGGTCATGTGGTATCAGTGGATGGTATTAAGGTGGATCCTAAGAAGACCGATGTGATTAGAAATTGGCCTAGACCATTGACCCCATAAGATTTTCAGAGTTTCTTGGGCCTTGCGAGTTACTATAGAAGGTTTGGGAATAGGTTCTGCTCCATTGCTTTCCCTATGATAAAATTGACTCAAAATAAGGTTAAGTTTGTGTGGACCGTTGAATGTGAAAAAAGCTTCCAAACATTGAAAGATAGGCTTGTGTTCGCTCTTATATTGTCTCTATCGGATGGGCTTGAGGGTTTTGTTGTGTATTGTGACACATCTAGAGTTGGTTTGGGTTGTGTGCTAATGCAAAATGGTAAGGTCATAACCTACGCTTCTAGGCAACTTAAAGTGCATGAAAGGAATTACCCTAACCATGATCTAGAGTTAGCCGCCGTTATGTTTGCATTGAAGATATGGCATCATTATTTGTACGGGGTGCATGTGGATGTCTTCAACGATCATATGAGTCTCCAATATGTCTTCACTCAAAAAGATCTCAACTTGAGACAAAGAAAGTGGCTAGAACTTCTTAAGGACTATGATATGAGTGTGCATTATTATCTGGGTAAGGCAAATGTTGTGGCAGATGCTTTGAGTCGAGTGTCTATGGGTAGCCTAGCTCATGTAGATGGTGGTGATAGAGAGATGGCTAGGGAGGTGCATAGATTGGCTAGATTGGGGGTTAGGTTGGAATTTATGGGTAATGGCGTAGTTGTTATGGATGGTTCTAAATCTTCCTTGGTTGATGAGGTGATAGCAAAACAAGATTTAGGCTCCTCCTTGCTTGAATTGAAGGCCTTGATGAAAAGAGGAAAAAATAGAGGTTTTCTCCCAAGAGGGAGATGGGGCCCTTAGATACTAAGGTAGGTTGTGTGTTCCATGTGTTGATGGTTTGAGGGAGAGAATTGTTGATGAGGCCCATAATTCTTCTTACTCTATCCACCTCGATTCCATCAAAACGTATAGGGACTTGAGGGATGTGTATTGGTGGGGAGGCATGAAGAGGGACATTTCCAAATTTATTTCCGGTTGCCATAGTTGTCAACAAGTCAAAGCTGAACATCAAAGGCCAGGTGGCTTAACCCAAGTATAGAGATTCCTACTTGGAAGTGGGAGGTGATTAATATGGACTTTGTGGTTGGGTTGCCCAAGACTAGGAAAGTTTTTGATTCCATCTGGGTGGTGGTTGATAGGATGAAAAAATAGGCTCACTTTCTACTAGTCAAGACTACATATGGAGCTGAAGAGTATGCAAGGTTGTACATTCATGAATTGGTGAGGTTACATGGGGTTCCTTTATCCATTATATCAGATCGTGATGCACAATTTACTTCACACTTTTGGAGGTCTTTTCAAAGGAGTCTTGGTACCAAGGTTCACCTTAGTACAACCTTCCACCTTCAAACGGATGACCAAGTCAAAAGGACAATTCAAACACTTGAGGATATGCTTAGGGCTTGTGTTTTGGAGCTTAAAGGTAGTTGGTATGACCATCTTCCATTGATTGAGTTCGCCTACAATAATAGCTATTGCTCTAGCATTGGTATGACTCCTTTTGAGGCTCTTTATGGAAGACGTTATAAATCACCGGTGGGTTGGTTTGAGGTTGGAGAGGTGGCTTTATTGGAGCCGGATCTGGTTATGGATGCTCTTGAGAAGGTTAGGATGATTAGGGAGAGGTTGAGCACAACCCAAAGTCAACAAAAATCCTATGCCGATGTAAGAAGAAGAGACCTAGAATTCCAAGTGGGTGAGTGGGCCTATTTGGAAGTTTCTCCAATGAAGGGTATGGTCCATTTTGGTAAAAAGAGGAACTTGAGTCCAAGGTATGTTGGTCCTTATGAGGTGATAAAGAGGGTTGGAAAGGTAGCTTATAAGTTGAGGATGCCTAGTGAAATGAATTTGCTTCATCCAGTATTTCATGTTTCTATGTTGAGGAAGTGTGTTGGTGATCCTAATGCCATTGTGCCTCTTGATGTTATGGGTGTTGTTGACAATAACTTAACTTATGAGGAGGTTCCGGTTCAAATCTTGTATAGGCAAGTAAAAAGATTGAGGAACAAGGAGGTGGCATCCGTTAAGGTCATTTGGAGGAACCAAGTTGAAAGTGCCACATGGGAGGCCGAAGCGGACATGCAAAAGCGATATCCTCATCTTTTCCATTCCACTCAAGCCTAAGGTACCAATCCTAAGTCCCATATGTGATTTCAAGTCTTATATTTCAGCCTCAATGTTATTCATAAGCTTTCATGTTTAAGTGGGTAAATTAATGATGATTTTACACTTGTGTTGATAATTTGAAAATGGTGTTTTACATGTTATGTTGAACTTTTGTTGGGGCTGATTTGTGCATGATCACTCTCAGCTTGTACATCTCTTTTACATTAGGGGATGAATGTTTTCAAGGGGGAGATATTGAAACGACCCATAAAGTGCCCAAAAATGTGTCTCGGAATGCCCGAAATTCTAATTTTTATATATCTAAAAATTCATTCGTTATTTTGAAAATTTGACTTCATATTTATGAAAATGGGTCAAAATTAGGTGAAGAAGGGTCTAGTCCTGATGTAAGAGCGAAAGAGTAGCAATTTTAGTTTTCGAAAGTACACGTTCCAATGAGGTTTCCGTGTTGCCTCCATGCCGCACCAAGGGCGCGCTCATGTATAATTTTGCCTTCGCGTCCTCTCCACAATGCAAAAAGGTGTATTTTCCCTGGTAGTGTTTTTCCTATGCGGTCCAAATATTCTAAGTGTTGAGCCCAAGTTTTTCCAAACGTGTTTTTATCTATACTTAGCCAAATTTCACTCTTATATCATCCAAAACATTTCCCAATACTCCCCAAAACACTTGGCCATATTTTCACTCCAAAATTCAAGTCTCAAAACCCTCATCTGGAATTAAAGATTGTCTTCAAACTTCAAACCTCCATTTTCAAACTTCATCAAGAACCTCCCCAAAGCTAAGGTATGTGGTGTTGAACTATTGGTTCCTTTCACCCATAGTTCCTAAGCCTCTTTTTTACTAATATTGCATGATTTATTGTTAATTTTACATGTAGGTCTTGTACATTGAGAAATTTACTGCATAGTGATTTTAGTTCATGAAAGTATGGTTGTTTTAGCATGTTTTGAGCTCTAAATCTTG
>JAOTQR010077984.1:0-11678 GCA_025774065.1 Solanum ossicruentum
GCCCTCATAAGCACTAGACGCCCATATCACCCATTAACACGAGAATCAAGCACTTTCAAGAATTGACGTTATTTTGATCAAACCATATCAAGATTTATTCTCATACTATTAGTACATGTAAAATGTGGAGTGTTACATGAGTAGCCTTTTAAAGGAATCTTTCATTGTAGGATCGGTGAAACTGGTTAAATCTGATGTCTCACTGCTTCAAACTCAGGTTTTAGTCTGTATAAGGCAAGAACCATGAACAACTTTTCCCTTTGATTTTTCTGATCAACCTTTGTTTCGGTGATGGGAAGAAGAGCATCAAATTCTTGCATAAGAGTTCGCACATGTCCCAAGTAGGACTCCATAGAACCTTCTTGTTAGAGATTTTTAATGCTAGAAATCACTGTATAAAGACGATGAATGTCATTAGTATAACATTCAAATGCTTCTTTTCAGACTTCATAGCATGTTTCAAATGGACGAAATATTTGCAAAACAGACAGATCAATGGAGTTCCATAATATATTACATAATTGGGCATCGATTTATTCCCATTTGCCCTTGTCTGCTGCTGCAATGTTTTTCACCTTTGTGATAAGATGATCATGTTTTCATTGTCCCTTGAACCACATTTTGACGGAGGCTGCCCATGGAAGATAATTGGCAGATCCATTCAATTTGATAGTGGTGATAATAGGGGTCCCTATATTAGATAGGGTGAATGGTTAGGATGATGATAAAGTACCGGGAGTAGTGGAAACACGGCTATAGAAGACATATTGAAGGTTTCAAGTAAGATTAGATACAAATTGGAATTCTTATTGAGGAAACAAATACCATAAATGAGAATAGTATATCAAATAGACCAGTTCTAGAATTTCTAATGGAGGCAGCGCTGCGTGACAGCGACAGTGATGTTGGAACTAGGTGGGCAGGTCGGTCTCGAGGAGAGCAATCCAATGACGTCGAAGGTGGTAAACACCGTGATGGAGTTAGTTATGACAAATCATAACTCGTTGGTGGTCAACCAGTGGCAGTAATGGAGGAGATTTGACTGAAAGAAAAGGAAAAAAATGGGTTTTGATACTGCTGGACAAAGATACTCAGCAGTAACTTATAATTTTCTCACTGGAAGCTCTGATACCATGTGAGAAATAGAGAGAAGAGTGAGAAAATTAAATTGAGAGAAATTTTTGTTGTGTCTATTACTTAAGTGCAAGATCCTATTTATAGAAAACTAACCTACACTATGTAGTACAAGTGAGTACAATGTAGTACAAGTGAGTACAATGTAGTACAAGCATACTACAACACTATTCTAACAAAGGTAAACTCAATTACTACATTATTTATATTTAAACAAATGTCAAAATTACATTGTTAAGTAATAGTTATAATATTAAGATTGTATTGGTGTAATTGATGGAACACACATACGTGTTAAAGTTTCACAAAATAAAGCACCGAGATATCGTGGGAGTAAAGATTATCCAACACAAAATATATTAGTTGCATGCATATTTGATTTGAAATTTATGTATTTGTTAGCTGGGTGGAAGGTACAACATCTGATTCATGAATCATGAAAGAAGCACTAAATAGTCAAGATCCACTAAAAATTCCAGAAGGTACATATTATATACTTAAAATTAGTTATATATGATAATTAAATAATTAAATATTTTTAATTTTTTAATGTTTAGAAAAATTCTACCTTATTGATGGTGGATTCATGTTGAGAAGTGGACTTATTACACCTTATCGGAGGGGGAGGGGGTATCTCTTGAAAGAGTATTCAAGAAATTCACCTTGAAATTCTCATGAATTATTTAATTTGCGACATGTTTCTTTGCGCAACGCTATCGAAAGAGCATTTGGAGTTCTCAAAAAAAGATTTCCTATAATTTCTAGTTTAATAGAATCATCATATGGCATTGAAACTCATAAGATTATCATATTTGCATGTTGAATTTTGCACAACTACTTAAGAGGTGTAGATCCAAATGATAAGTTACTCACTCAAGTTGATGCAGAACTTATTAATGATAATACTATGCATGAGGACCATTTAAATTCTAGGGAAATCAATAAGTAGTAAAAAAGGGAGTTGATTCGAGATACCATAACAGCTGCCATGTGGACTAATTATCAAGCTTAGTTTTCTTGTGAAAATCTGTTGCAATTATTTGTATTGCATTTTTTTTAATTGATGTTATTTGATAGTGATTTTGTGATTTAGATGTTTTTGTTGTAAACATTATGTTTGGTACAGTTACGTTAAATTGCAGTAACATTTATCAATATTTATATGTATTAACATTTTGTTTTAATGTTGTGACTATTTTCCTTAATTATATAGTAGGTAATATGGTGAAAAACGCAAGAAAATTTGTCTCAAGTGATCTGAAAGCTCCAGATAATTCTATATGTTTTTAGACAAATGCAATGGATGACACTCTAGTTGATGCATATTGCAATGAGAATGCACTTGGGCACAGGGTTAGCGGAGCTTTCTCTACACATGCAATGGATAACATACTGAAGGAGCTTTTTTTTAAAAAAAATAAAATAAAATTTATGGTGTGTGACACCGTTTTATTAATATAAGCAAAAAGGAATTACATTATGAAAGAGTTATGGGCTATTCTACCCAAACCTAATGTCTAAATATAAGCAAAAAAGGAATTACATTATGAAAGAGTTATGGGCCATTCTACCCAAACCTAATGTTTAGATCATGGACCTGGGCTACTAAAACTAGTTATATTAAAATTAAATAATTAGCTTCGGGATTCTTCTCCATTAAGTATCCCATTTCCCAATATGGCGATTCCACTCCCACTCTTGGCGTTGTCTCTTTCAAACGGCTATCGAACGATCGTGCTTCGTTACTTGTTTTTTTGCTGCCATTCTCCTCTTGTTACTAAGGGTGATTTTTGGACTCTACTTTAAGAAGGTAAACTTGTCTTCTCCATTATACTGTGAGTTATCTGCAATATGGTTCCTTTCCATTTTTGAGCTTGCTCTCTTCCCCCAGGTGATTGAACTGTCTTCACTCATTGATAGTGGCTAGACCTATGTCGTGTTTGAGCTGAAAGTTGCACTTCAGATTTCCTACTTCGACTAACCTGACCTCCTTGACCAACCAAATTATATTTGTATAGCTTGCATACTGATTTTTTGTACCTAGCCCCCGTTTTGATGTGTAAATAGTACTTACTTATGCCCCTGAAAATTGTCATGGTGGTTGTATCTGTGAAACCCAAACTGCATAGAGTCAAAGCAAGCATAACTATGTATGTGAATGTACTATCCTTTTAGTCTTGATTCTGATGTTGAGAATGTGTTGTTTCTCTATGTTTAATATTTGGCTTGCTGCTCTTGGCATATGTTGAAACTATTCGAACACCAGTTTTTCTTCTGACTGTTGTATATTGGTTGCTAAACAATCTGCTAGCTTATTCTCCTCCCTAAATGTTTGTTGTATGTGAATATATTGCACCCATATTTGCTTTTTGATTTCCTCCACTATTTCTACAATTTCTCAAGGTGTTTCCTCCTGCCCCTTAAGGGCCCTTATCATGACCAAAGAATCCGATTCTAACACCTTAGCTATCTGCTTTTGATTGCTCTAATACTTGACTTCCTATAAGATTGCATTAGCCTCAGCTTGGATGTTGGTCATCTGACCCAATACTCCAACCTGAGCATAACACAGGTCCACATTATGGTTTCTTATGCAGAAATCATATGAACTTGGACCTGGATTCCCTTGCAGTTTGCATTTGTAGTAGCCTAAAGGGGGAAATTCTCATCTAACCATGAAGTAATACAGTGTTGGCTTATATGTAGAAACCCAGTTTACCAAATCCTCCTAGCACTATCTTTGAATCCTCAATCTAGGATTTAGCAGTTCATTAACCGAAAAGCATTGAATTGTATGTTATGGATCATAGATTGAAGTGACACTTCCCCTCTATGCCTTTTCTTATTTCTCCTTTTCCACAATTCCCACACAATCAATGGTGGAATAGCCTTACATAATTGTTGCATTTTAGAATTATCATCCTCCATCCACCATTTCCTGATTACCATGTAAAGTAGAGAGTCAGTTACTTGTATGCCAAGCCACCTTGCAACAAAATTCCATAGTTCTTTTGCTATTGGAGTTGTTAAGAACAAGTGGTGCATAGTCTGTTGTGCATATACTTCACAACACCAACACCTAGAAGCTATATTGATTCTCACCCTACTCAAATTTTCATTTGTGGCAGTCCTCCCTATCTAGGCTTTTCATAAGAAAAAATTAACCTTAAGTTGAAAAACCTTCACCCACAGCAGCTTCTCCACCTCCACCTGTTTCTTCCTTGTTCTTAGGATCTCCCATGCAGATTTGACTGAGAAATTTTCATTGGAATTGGGCATCCACTCGGCCTTGTCCATCCCTTCTTCTGTTGTAGGAGGTTTAATTTCATCACAAATGTATTACACTATTTCCACATCTGACAAATAGCACAGCCTTTGTCTATTCCATTGCCCTTCTAAAATAAACTCCCTCACATCTAAATCCTCCTCAAAATTTTTGATGTCCTCATTATCGTATAAGGAACCTAATTTAGTCCAATTATCAAACCAAAAGCTGATTTTACCAGTCTTTACCTGCCACCATATATTATGCTCCACATCCTCCCTTACTTTGACCATTTTCCTCCAAGTGTTTGATGCACCAACTCCTTTAGCTATTACTGGGTGCAGTTTTTTAGAATATCTGTTTCAAATAAAATTACTCCACATAGAACTAGTTGAGGTCCTAAAATTTCATCATAGCTTAGCAAATAAAACTGCTGCAAGGACCTGAACCCAATACCTCCTTCATCCTGTGGATAACACAATGCATCCCATGCCACCCAATGTTTCCCTTTTGTCTCCCCCTTATCCCCCCAGAAAAATTTGGCAATGAGCCTATGAATCTGATCAATTATCCCCTTAGGAGAATTCATAAGCCAACAGCTAAAACAAGACCAAGTAAATATAGAATTACCGGCCTTAGAGATGATGGGAAGCTAATGAATTTCATCGAAGAACCTTAATTCGATCAGATCTCGCGAAAATTGTTGTTCACTGGTGTGCCTAGCCGGAGAAGAAAAATTTCGGTTGCTTTCCAATAGCTTGCGGGGTGATTTTTATTGGTGATTTTGGGTGGGTTCCTAGTCGATTTGATGCTGCGTTTGGGGGGTAGAAATGAGGTTTTGGGTTTCTAATTTTCATGGGTTATCTTAGGGTGTTTTGGTCGGTGGCTGTTCAGTGGGTTAAGGGACTGATTTCGTGGGTGTGTTTGGTGGCGAAATGGGACTGTTTAGGTGGTGCTTTCAGGTGGGATTTGTACTAATTTGGGGTCATTTTGTGGGAGATTTGGTGCTGATTTGTGGTCGAAAATCGTGTGGTTTTCAGGCGGGTGTTTGGAGTTGTTTTTCCGGCGTCAATGGGTGACACGATGGGGGTCGAAACAAGGATTTTTCAATAGTGAAGGGAGAGAAAGAGAGGAACAGAGATGGGTTTTTTCGATGGGTTTTCAGGCGAGTTGGGTGGCAGAAATCGGGGTTACTGCATGTGGGTTTCGCCAGTGAAGAGAGGACAGCGAGGAAGAGGGGTTACGCGACAGGGCTGCTCGGCGAAAGGGAAAGGAGAAGAGAGCAGATGGGGCAACGGTATGGGGGATTTCGTCGGCAAGGAGGTGAGGGAGAAGGGAGAGGGAAGCGAGGGAGAAAAGGAAAAAAGGGTCGCCGGCGACCGACTCTCTCACTTGTCAATAGCGGCGCCGGCGGAGAAAGGGGTGTGAGGCGAAGATGAGAGAGGGATAGGATTTGAGGTGGTTTCACGAGAGAGAAAGGTTGATTTGGGAGTTGACGCCGCCGGTGGTCAATAGAGAGAGAGGTGTGACGTGTTTACGGCGAGACTCGGAATTTGGAGGAGAAGCGGTAGTCGTAGCTCCGGCAAGCTCTTTGCCAGAGAAGAAGAAAAATAGTGAAATCCAAAAAATCTAAAAATTATTAAATTCTAATCTTAATATTATTTATCCACACCTAATTATATACATATCTCATGTCAAAATCTAATAGACTAGGAAGATAATTGGTCTAAATTATGGGTCAATTGGACATACACGTATAATGATATCTGGAAAAAAAAAGAATTATCATACTGTGTTAAAATTTAAAATTAAACTAATTAAAATTCTAATATTATAAGAATAAAAGCAATTATCAAAAAATAATCTAAAATCACAATTAAAATAATTTTTAAAATATGAATATAGAAAGTAAGAATTTTTGAACTGTTGAGCTAAAATTGGGTATGAACAGCCGTGGAGCAAAGTTTGGGGGAGTTTTTATGTATTATCCCTAATAATAAAAATAATACAGGATAGCAGTAAGATCCGCATACATTTTATCCTCATCAGATTTTACTTGTGATGTTTCATTAGATATGTTATTGTTGTTCGTAAATTTAATGTTTTTTAAATGATAAAATTAATTCAATTTATTTAATTTTAAAAATTAGTAAAATCAACTTTTGAAAAGCAAAAGATATCACATGAATTCTAGAAAGAAAAAAAAGGAAACAAAGAAGAAACAAAAATAATTGAAAACACTACAGAGTAGCTCCTTTTAAATCTATTTTGTTTTAGTTTTGGCACACCACAAAGAGAGTGTAATTAGTTTTCATGTCACTTGGTACTCTATGAGAGTTCTATTAGGAGCTGTTGGTCATGAACTATCAAAATTTATAATCGCTTATCTTAAGTCATACTTCTTCTTTATTCGAATTGATTTTTTAGAGAATTTTTACTTGTTTAAAGTTAAAGATTAAATTTTAAATATTAATATTTTATTTTAAAATAAATATTTTCCTTCTCTTCAATAATAATTATTCACTATTAATATATTCATATCTAAAAAACAATAAACACTAGGAATAATATTATTAGATTATCCTCTGAATATGTTAAATTTAATACTTTGGGATGATATTTAGATATTAAAATAATACTATCCAATAGTAAAAAAATTTTAAAAAATACAAATAAATAAATAATTCATTAATTTATTAATACTTATCATATTAACTCAATTACAAAATATGTTTACTTAATTTAGCGTTTGAACAGACAAACGCGCATATGGGTAAATGACAGGTGTTGGGTCATAAACGAGAGAGGTATGGTTCTCACTAGGATTGTCTATTAAGTAATGACTCATAACTTTGATCAACAAAGAGTGTTGTTTGGCTATAAATATTTTTAAGTATATTTAAGAAAAAATTTAAAAAAATATTTTTATCATATAATTATTATTATTTAGTAAATATATTTGATAAACATTTTAAAATTTCAAATATTAGATAAAATTAATATTTAGGGTCAACTTCTAGTATTTGAAATTTTTTTAAAATTACCTCATATTTTTATATTTTGTAAATATGTTTATCATTTATAGTTTTGGACTAAATTTTATACTTATTTGCTGTATAAAATTTGTACAACTCTCTGTGTGTGTATGTATATAGATAATTTTTATTTGAATTTACTCTCCAAAGTCACTTTCAATTATAAGTAGTAATACCGATTTTTCGTATATAAATTAATTGTATTTTTCTTTCTCTTGTTTTCAAACTTATATTAATGCATTCATTGTGAAAACTTTTCACATAACATGTTTATTATTAAATGATAATGTAAATTTATGTTATTTTTTTTATAATTTTTTAAAATTTATGAACAATTTTTTTTAAAAAGAAAAATCAAATATTCCTCCCAAAATCTATAGGCAAACACATGGCAAAACTTAATCCAAAAATAATTTGTCAAAAATATTTAGAAATTAATGACTAAACCGTAACTACAACTAGAGTCCGTTTAGAAGAGGTTATAACTTTTAACTTATTTTCATCTTTTTTATTTGAAAAATATTTTTTAATTTTACTCTTATGCTACAAAATTAATTATAAATTATTTTTACTTCAAAATACTTCAAATAAGCTAATTTAAACTAGCTATAAACCTAACCGTGAAAATTGCATAAATTAGTATTTGATAGTTTGAATTAAACAAAATAGATTTAAAATAATTAATTGAAGATGCAGGGTGTTTCTTGCTTGGCATGTCAAGTGGGGAACAATTCATAAATCTTTGAGCTTTGTTTGTTAAAGAATTAAAAAAAATTGTTTTTCATGCGATGCCTAATATTTATATTGGAATTTGATATTCATATTAGAGTTCGATTATTGAGAATTTGTGTCGTATAGGCCCCCATTCGGATGAAATACTTCCTACCAAGATTTTTTCTATAGCCAAAGCTCTAATCAAATATTTCTGATTAAGAAAAGAACAGCCTCATACGTTACACCACATTTTTTAGTGGTAAAAATAAATACATTATATATAAAGCTCAAGGTTTGACATTATTTAATGATTATGGCAGGCGGCAACAAGCAATGTGCGAGTGTTACAAATACATTGAATTAATGAATTTTTCATTTAGTTGATACATGAATTACTTGCATTCATGTATACATCTTTTCACAGATTTTTTATTTGAAAGGTCATAAGCCACCTAATTTTTATATTTTGGGAGATATAATTGTTTGAAGTTGACTCTTATATGTATTCATGCAAATTTAGCCTATAAGAATGCTTTGAGCTTGACTTGATACTTGAAGTTTTTTATGACCTTAAACTACAGGCAATACACTTACTACACTCGATCTTAAACATATATATGCAATTTAAGAATCATTGGGCTCGAACCTATACGCATATGAAGGTGGTTTAGATCTTTACTGAAAATTTAAAAGTTATGGGATGTTACAATGTACGATGAATACATTGTCTGACATCTCAAATTTTGTCTTAATATCTCGAATAGATATGAATGACAAATACTTAAATTATAGTTGTAAATTGCTCATAAAGTCCAAACCATAGTCATTTTTTTTAATATTCTTTATGAATAAACATCTATCAAAAAGATAAATTCATGAATTTCATTTTTATTTAATCCTTATATTATGATTTTATAATTTTAATATAACTTGACACGAATCGAATGATCTTAAAAAGTATTACTCATGTGTTCCTATTTAAGTGTCACAATTTAACTAGTCATATAATTATTTTTTTTAAAAAAAAATTATTTCATAATTTTAAATTAAAAATGTTGAAATTAAAAGGCTATCAAATATATATTACTTTTGAAATAAACTAACAGCAAAAGTAATCACATGTCAACTAGCACAACTGAAATGTTCAATTATTGTTACAAAAAAGATATGGGCAATAATAAAAAAGCGCAACAATAAGTAGAAACCAACGGAAATATTTCAGATATAAAGTTGTTTATGCCTTTGGAAAACGTACTATCCCTTTGTCCATACATTTTGTTAAAAAAATTAATCTAAAATTAGTGATTATTTTATGTTAATATTTAACTCAAATTATTTTCCTGAGTGGCAGATTTTATGATGGAGTCAAAATTCGGATAAGAACAGTGGGAGGAGACTAAGAGTATTTTCCTATTGAGAAGAGACTTCATCAAGGATATATGTTGAGCTTTTTCTTTTTACCCTTAGTAATGGATGAGCTGACACGGTTTATTCGAGAGGAGGTTCCATAGTTTATGCTGTTTGTGAATGACATAATACTGATTGATGAGACTCAGAATAAAGTTAATAATAGTGGAGATATGGAAACATACTTTGGAATCCAAAAGATTCAAACTTAGCTTCCATAACAGAATACTTGGAGTGATAATTCAACATTGTGAGGGATAAAGCACACATTGAAGTGAGGCTTGTCACTCAATCTATTCCTAAGAGAGAAAAATTTAAATATCTTGGGTCCATCATCTAGAGTAGTGGCGATATCGACGATGATGTCATCTTGGAGCAACATGGTCAAAATGGAAGCTTGCCTCTGAAATATTGTGTGATAAGAAGATATCACCCAAACTTAAAGGTAAGTTTTACAGAATGATGGTTAGACCGTCTTCGCTATATTGGGTGGATTTCTGACCAACCAAAAATTCACATGTTCAGAAGATGCAAGTCGCAGAGATGAGAATGTTGAGATTGATCTGTTTACAAACAAGGAGGGATAAGATTAGGAATGGGATCATTCGAGGGAAGTTAGGGGTGGCCTCTATGGTAGACAAAATAAGAGAAGCGAGACTGTGATGGTTTGGGCATGTGCAGAAAAGAATTGTTGAGACTCCTATTAAGAGGTGCGAGAGGTTGGATTTAGAGGTTATGCAAAGAGGTAGAGGTAGACCAAAAAAATACTGATGGGAAGTGATTAGACATGATATGACATAGTTTCGTATTACTGAGGACATGTAGATAGAAAGGAGTAGAGGTCGCGTATTAGGTAGAAGGCTAGACGGCTAGTAGAGGTAGGATGATGTCTGGCCTTGTGATATAGTAGATTAGTAGAGGTAGTTATATCTTTATATATTGTATTGTTATTGTCCATTATTTATTTTGTTACTTTTATTGTCTTTATAAATTATCATTTGCTTTCCACTATAGTCGTTTTCTTTCATATCTAGTATTTTCTACTATTCGGGATGATATTTTTTAGATGAAGGTCTTTCAGAAACAATCTCTCTATTTCTATGAAGTAGTGGTAAGGTCTGCGTACATTTTACTCTCCCCAGACCCAATTTGTGGGATTTCATTGGGTATGTTTATTGTTGCATTACATTATTTTGCCATTGTTATTATATTTTCTGAATGCTCTATATGAATTTTTTGTATTAATGGACATGTTTTTTTTTGTTGTTGTTGTATTTTCTTTTTATATAACTAGTTTAATTTACTATACTTAGGCTAAAAGTTTTATTTTTGGGGTCTACCATCTTTAGCTTCATAAGATAGGAAAAAAATCTGCATTCATTTTCTCATTCAGGTAAGCGGAGACGTTAATGAAGTTATTACTCATCTTATTAGTGTGGTGTAAATGAAGTGGAGGCTTGACTCTTGAGTTTTGTATAACAAAAAAATACCATCTAAACTTAAAGTTCAGTTCTTCATAGTGATTGTTAGACCATTTTTATTGTATAGAGCGGAGTATATATCGGTCAATGACTTCCATACTCTGAAGGTGCAAGTTGTGAATATGAGGATACTGAAATAGATGTATGAGCATACTAGAAGCAATAAGATTAGGAATGAAGATATCCAAACAAAGGCGGGAGTGACCTAAGTGATGGACAAGATAAGAAAAGCAACGCTGAGACGATTTGACCCTGTGTGGACTATCTAGTGAAGAGGAGCTAAAGATTGGACATGTGGATGTGAGGAGAATAGGTAGAGGTAGGTTAAAAAAGTATTGAGAAAAGATTATTATGATGCAACTCCAGCTTACTAAAGACATGACCTTCGATATGAGAGTAAAATTTATGGATTAGGGTAGAAGATTAGTAGGTAATGAAGTGTTCGTTTACTTCCCGACCGATTTAGGCATAGTGATGTTGTAGTATATGTTATGCCGAAAAATGACTTTTTGAAAAAAAGAGAATTCGAAAATCAGTTTAAAACTCAATTTATTTAAGTGAAAACCAATTCTCGAAATTTTGAAAAGAAAACAGAGTCACCACCTAATTTTAAGGATAATTAGGAAACCATTGAACATTTTA
>JAOTQR010077985.1:0-21002 GCA_025774065.1 Solanum ossicruentum
GGAACAATAATAAACTTTACACTACCTCTGATCCTCCGTCAATCATTGCCCTCTTAGCTATGTCAACCTCTTGCCACATGAAGTATATGCTTTCCACAAGTAGCCTTTTCTAACTAAGCCCTTTCTTCATGCCTAACACCTTCCATAGTCTAAATATGTAGCTCCATATGATCATCCTACCTCACTATGCATTGCATTGCCCTAATTAGATCTTACTTATGCTGATCTATGACTCTTGCATCCTCTAAATACCAGTTCTGGTAGGTCAACTCATTTTTTTATATTTTTCTTGAAGTCGATGGAGTTGCACTTGTTTTTCGGCCTTAATATCTTTGATACAATAAAGCACATTTGGGCCAGGCTTGATGGTTCCAAAAAGATTCTTCTTCAACCATTCTTTATACGTACTGCTGCACTCAGCATTGAACTTGTTGGGAACTTTATCACGCACTACCCTACGATCCTTCCACTCTTAAATGAGCATCTTGATGAAAGATACTTGGCCATCTTCATGATCCATCAAAAATTTCCTTATTTCTCATGTTTGAGGGATAACCTGCTTGCAACCCAATTGCCTAAGAACTCGACCAGAGGCATAAGGTCGAATTTCTCTGAGTTCGACTAGTACTAAGAAAGGAAGATTACAGCTTCCATCACGATGTCATTCACAACAATATCATCAATGGCCCATTTTATATCTCCGCCTCAATCCACTTGGTGTAGATATCCAAAATTGTTGTCCATTTCCTGGTTTGAAATGATTCAAATATAGCCACCAACAGTGAGAAGCAAATTGGTCATTTTTGGACTTTGAGCTCCAGTTCTGTAGGGCTATGGACTTTAAGTAGGTTCCTTCATCATCCACCATTTAAGTATTAGGTTGCAACCCAAAGAGAAACTACTCCTACTTTGAGTTTTAGGCCCTGTAGATGTCGGTAAGGATCATGAATGCTAAGGTATAATACTTGACTGACATTCCCATGTTGACCCCATAGAAGATGGAATGAGTGATAATTACCATACTCACGTGGATAGCATGACTTAGATTCTATGGAAAAACCATAGACCCAAGCAAGCACACCGCAAAAGATTAAACTTATTTTTCCTTCCAAGTCTTATTGGAGATGAATTCTTCTTTGAACTTCTCATAGGCCCTAGCATGCCCAAATCAATAATATAACTTTTGAAGTGGGATGTTTGTTCCTTTAAGCCTATCCATTTAATCAATGTTAACGAGAGAAAAAACTTCCTTGATTTTGTTCAAACTCAAGGTCTTGGGAATTAAATGTCATTATCAAGCATGAACCTTCTTTTGTTATACATACCTACACTCTCATAACTTGCCACCTCCTTCTCAATAGTCGGAGTCAATTCTATATTCTCCAAGTGAAGTACCATATTCTTTGTCCTAGAATTTAATCATTGTTCCGATTAGGTACAACCAAAGAAGGAAGGTGACTTATGTGTTTTTGGATTTCCCACTTCTCTTGCTTAATCATGTATTTCCACCATAGTGTGACACCACAAAATTTGTTAAGCTAAGATTGAGTTATCATTCATATGATGTAGGATTTTAATTGATGATTTCTAATTATGTATAGGTGTTAAAGTTGATTTCTTAGTTTGGGAATAGAATTGGAGATGATCTAAAGTCACACGAACCCTCTACTATGAAGTTAAACTAAAAACTTTCTTAGCGATTGACTTCCAAAGTAAAATTTTATGAAAGTTAGGTGGACAAATGGCTTTTAGGTTGTATATGTATTCTAGGATGAATTCGTAAGCATTTAAAATATATTAGATATGACTTAGAGTCATAAGGGATCTTTTACATTAAGCCAAGTCCAACGAGTTTCTACCGACTAAGTTTTCGTATGAGTTGATAAAAGGGTCAACTTCAAATGACCATATCTCCTAAAGTATAACAAGTTAGATGACCGATAATATATCAAATAGAACATATTTGAATTAGCTTTCCAACATATCCAATTTCACTATAATCGGAGTTCACAGAAAAACGTTATGACCATTTCAGTAAAGATGTGGAGAACTATCCAATGGTCCACGACAGCTCCGTGTCACAAACTTAATGTGAACCTTTTCTGGATAAGCTAGATTACGTCCTTTTATTTTATTTTGAGGGTACTTTTATCATAAAATCTTTTGAGGTTTATTTAAAGTCTCAAAACTCATAAAACGTAATTTTCATAAGTAAAACCCCCTCCTTTACTCCTAAACATAAATGCTCAAGAATGATCAAGGAAATCATTAGGTTAAGATTAGCTTTCAAGATTCATCCTCAAGGTAAGTGATTCTTCATAAATCTACCCAACCCAAATTTCTTCGTCTATTCATGGATCTCTAATAGAATCTTAAATCATAGCCTAGAGTTTCAAAAGAACGAATTCAAGAATTTCAAGAAAGGATTTTTTATTCTTCTTCTTCAAGAATTAGGGTTCTTCATCAAGAACTCTAAAAATTCTAAGTTAAGAACTCAAGAACCAAAGAGAAGCCTTTCAAATAATGTCTTTCCAAGTTCTTCCACTTCAAAAAAACTAGTATTCATCAAATTTTAATTGTAATATCAACTTTCCAGGTATGTAAGGCTAAACTAAAGCATGAGAATATTCTTCAATATACCCCCATTGATGGTAACAGAGGAGTTGAGAGTATAATGAGTCTGCATACATGTTTCTTGAATGTCTTCTTGTAAATTTATATATTAGATGTATTTTAATACATTGATGATCATTAAAAACTTGATTTACTGAATTAATGCTTTACATGAGTTATTTTCATAAAACCTATATGTTACTTTGTAAAAGAATGCATGAATGAACCTAGGGATTGAATCTAGAGCCTTAACTTGAGCAAGTTAATTGTGATTGTGATGTGAGCATAATGATGAGTTAATAGAGCTCAATGGTCCTATGAATATTCATAATTGAACTCTAGAGATTTTGTGTAAATGATTTCCTCTTGATGATTGATCTGAGTTTTTGAGCTATTAAATGAGAACTGAGTTAATGAGATGATTGAGATATTAGGCCAAAAGACCCAATTGAGCCTGGGTTAATAAGATGATGAGAGTCTCTATGAGACTAATTGAGATGATTGATTGAGATGAAGAGCTTTATGAGCATTGAATCTTGGGAGGATTATCGAGCATTGAAATAACTAAGAGTAAGTCCAACATGCACTTATTAACTATGTTGCCAAGTGTAGGTGAGGATTGAACCATTACATCAGAGGTTCCCTCTTAAGTTGAAGTCCCTGAAAGCAATAGAGAACTTGAGAAGCCAGATTCCTAGTGGATCTAATTCGTTCTTTACCTGTTAAATATAGAAAGACTGTGGCAACATCAGCAAAATTATTGCATAATCATTGGCTCATAAGTGATTGTTGTCAGATAAGAGAAATTGCCAAATAGGTCCCACATTGATAGTACTTTGAGTTGAGTTGATTGGATGAGATTGATGTTGATGGGTCATTTGTCTACTCTTTATTATTGTTTTAGATAAACATTTGACATTGTGATTGAGTATTTTATTTGTTGATGTTATTTTATATTATTCTGCCTATATCTGTTTCATTCAGCCATTTTACATACTTGTAAATTCCACATACTAATGTCTATTTGGACTACATCATTTTATTATGCAAAGACAAGTATTAGAGATAATCAACAAGTGCTTCATTGAGGATCTATTTGTATCCAACTGATCAGTAAGACCTCATTATTTTCGGAGAATTTCCATATTATTATCATCTAGCTACTAGAGTTTAGATTTTCTTTTATTATATTTAAGGTAGTCATGCACCTGTCATTGACACCATCTAGATAGCAGAGTTAGAGGCTTGATAGACTAGATAGTGATAAGTTGATGTTGAGACCTTTATCTCTTGACTGATTTTTTTAAAAACTATTCTTATGTCATAGAATTGGAGTTTGATTGTTGGCCTATGGCCTTTATATATTGAGACAAATTGATGATTTGATTTTCCCATCTTATTTTCTTTTTATTTTAAGTCTTTCACTAAATAAATGAATGTGATGAGGCCAAGTAGTTTATTGGGAACTAGCAATAGTTTCTGAGTATTGGACACGCTAAGGGTACCCTCCCAGGGTGTGACACATAGTTTGAGAAAGTCATGAGGTTGGGTCACCACTAGTCTTCAAAGGCTTGTAGACTTGGATCATCCTTCAAGAAAGACAATTACATTAGGTCCTCCCACCCAGGTGATAATGAGTTGTTTAAATAACCTACATATCCTTCAAATTAAATAACTAAGCATAATCGTGTTATTGGCTGTGGTCCAAATAGACTCAATATAGGCTACTAATAGAAGCAATACCCCCTTGGATATTATGTCAACCTAGGCAAGTGATTTTAAAAGAATTTTCATTTTGCTCTATCCTAGGTGTCTAAGAGTGGTTTTGAAAAACTAGGGGCCAAGGAGGACAACCTAGGTTGGAAATCATGACAATCATTAGACAAGTTATGAACCAATATATTGCCACTTTTTTGAAAAAGAGTTAAAAATTCAAAAGTTTGTCTATGGGATCGTAAAATCTTCCTTTCAAATATGCAAGATAATGAGGAATATGCCATGAAATACAATGAGAATTAAATATCTGAATTTAAGTAAATAAAATTTAAACAAAGAAAAATAAAATTACTGGTTATTACATTCTCGAATTGTTAGTCAAATAATTCTAATCTAAGGGTTAGAACCTAATTAAATTTTCAAATAGAATTGTCATTTTTGTTAATTGGGAAAAGGGTATTTTAGAAATAATCAATTTAAATCTTATTAATTTAAGAAAAAACTATTTTTTCAACAAATAAGAGAGTTGTCACTTTGTTTTTTTAAATTTAAGATGAGCTCAAGGCTCTTTTATTCAAAAATCAACTAAAATATTACATGACTAAATTATCAATAAAAGAAAACCGAGTCAGTTACCTAGTCCACTACTCAAAAGAAATATCTAGACTATTCTCTATATTTCCGCCTATCTCTTCCACTTCTATCGCTTTTCACATCAGCCATGGTTGACTCTTCTGCTCCTTTTGGTCTGCGGCAATTTCCCTCCCCATCCAACATTGGTATACCATTTTGCCACCACCTAACCATGGGTAAGTATATGTTGAAATATTCCACCTTTTGAATCCTCTGCAAATCCTATGCTAGCATTTTAACTCTTTGCTTTTCTTCTTGAGATAGTTATTCTATGACACTTTTTGTTTCATCTTGTGTATCTAACGTCACCTTCTTCATTGGTATCAGGTATGTCAACATATCCATTGATTTCTTCTCTTTTAACTTCCTTGATATTACTTTATGTTGTGTGGTAGTGAGATCTATTAGAAGGACCCTCACAGTGCTTCACAAAAACCACCTACTTAACTCACCTTTTAGTGGATGCTTGTTTTTTCTCAGTGTAAACATGTATGATTTTTTGTTGGCAATTTTTGTATTATTCTGGTCATTGCTATTAGAAATAACAAAAATAAATAGGGCCAAGATTCCATGTAAATATACCTTGTAAATTACTATGCAGTAATCTACTGAGTTCATGTTTGCATGTGTGTATCTAGCCATTACGAATTATCTATGGATTGTCTCCTTGTTCACCTTCTCTCTGCTAATTTTTGTTTGGCTAATTTTTTTTCATCCTGATTCTAATATGTGGAATTTATGATTTATCACTGTTTAATATGCACCTTCTTGCTGTGGGTTATTCTTTGAATGATTTGAAAACTGTTGTGACTGTATTTGTGATGGCAAATAGGAAAATTTAATTTTAAGACTCAATAGAAAAATCTTAAAATTTGTAGAGAAAAGGGTAAGGGTTGAAATGTTCATTTTGTGAAGCTATTAATCATTCAAAATAGCCGCTATTATATGTTTATCTAGCGATTAAACTTGTTTGACTAACTTTCAAAATTAATTTAAAACTAAAAACAAATCAAAATTTAATCAAGTGAAAAAGTCTACTTAAGTAATAAACTTCCAATATTTAATCAAAATTCATAACTTTGAAAAAAAGACTTAAAAATAAAAAGTAGCAAAAATGACTTGAAAAGAATATTTATTTATTTATTCTTAGAAAATCTAACAAGTAGCTTAATAATTTCAAAAGAGCAACATATTAAGGTTTTACTTAAAGATGACTTGAAACTTAAACAAAATATTTTTGAAAAGATTAATACCTTGACCACTTTGAAAAGTTTACAAATTGTCAAAAAAAAAAGAAAAAAAAAAGAGACCAAATACTAAAGGCATGAAATCATCTAAATAATGAACTAACATAAGTAAACATAGTTATTGTTAGAGTCAAACAACAACAAATATAACAATGCATAGGAAATAAACTTAAATTGCGAGGCTCAATTCTTCAATCTGTCTTAATCTAGCATAAATAAATGGGAAAATTACATGGGCTAACAATCTCATAACTTTTGTTTACATCTTTTTTAGCGAAAGTTTACTTAATTACTTAAAATAACTTTTTCAGCTATTTCTGTCACATCACATCTTCTCCTTTTTATCCCTTTTTCCTTTATTTTTCGGTAGCCTTATCTCCTTTTTTCCCCTCCTTTTTCCATTTGTTCTTTCTTTTTTCTTTTTTTTTTTAAATTTTTTTAGTTGGTGGGTGAATTAACATCATTTTTATTTGTTTATTTGGCTTTTTTTTTTTAACATAAAAAAACTTAATATTCAAATTTTTTTCTCTTTTAAAAGTTTTTTCCCATTTTGTTCCTCTTTTTTGGTGGTGGGTGAATTAACATCATTTTTATTTGTCTATTTGACCTCTTTTTTATTTTTGATTTTTTTAGCATAAAAAAAATCTAATATTCAATTTTTTATTGCATTTTTTTAAAAGGTTTTTCCCTTTTTAAATCGTTGTTGTTCTTTTGTGAAAAAAATGACCATTTGTGTCATTTTATTATTTTTTGTTTATTTATTATTTATTAAGGTTGGAATGCATGATAGTCAAATAAATATCAATGTCAATATACTATATAATTGTTTATACAATATTGAGAGACGATTATGCACCACTTATATAATACCGATAGATTTCACACCTATTTATACAACATTGATATATTTGTATACAGTTTATACAATATCGATACACATTTGCAAACTATTTATATAGTATTGATACACATTCATACACATGTGTGCAGAGGTGATAATATAACGAACTGACCCAACACTGTGATGTATTGTCCGCTCTTGGGCCTAGTACATCACGAATTTGTCCTTTTGGGGTCACCCCAAAAGATGCCTCACAGTATATGGATCAGTCCTTATTTACCTAAAGGTGTTTAAATAATTTTTATTTAAAGATTAGTAATAACAATTTAGTCCTAATGTGTTTGAATTATCTCAATTAATATGTTTAAAATTTGTTATTTAATGTGCTCAATTATTTAATATGTTTAAAATCACTATATGGATCAGTCCTTAAGGATCACTCCACTCCTCTCCTCCTAGTCTTCAATCCAAGAACATATTTAATTCTTTGGCTACTATCAACCAAGATAGTGAAGAGCCCCTTCAATACTCAAAAAGAGAACTCTTAACTTCATCGATAATTCCAAAGACCACATTCTCCATTCCCCCGCGGATAGATGGACACATGGCACGCAGGGATGATATCATCATAAACTTTAACTGTGTCTAACTCCAAGGATAGTTGTCACCCCCACAATTTTAAAAATACTTCCAATAATCCTTCTCTTCCAAATAATGACACCTGTGACCCCTCCACGATTGACAATAGGCATATTCATATTGAACACTTGGTAAAAGTCTGCCACTAAGTGAATGAAGGACATTCCATGCAAGATATGGAACCCATTTCTTCAAGCAATATAAATAATCCAGCCAATCACCTTCCATCCCCATCACTTCTAGAGGGTGAAGAAGAATTATTACATGGTATGCCTACTTTAAATACCAAAGATTTATTAAGTTGCTTAAAGGTGGAAGTCAAGAATTATATGAAGGCTTTAAGTACTCAAAGTTAGAATTTTTGTTAAAGCTTTATCACAAAAAGTGTTGGTCTGGATTAAGTGACAAGAGAATGACTATGATACTAGATCTACTTAGGGATGCATTCAATTTTGCAAAGATCCCTGATTCTTTTTATGAGGCCAAGAAAATCATTAACAAATTATGTCTTGATAATATTAATATAGATGCTTGTCCAAATGATTACATGTTGTACTGGAAAGGTGATGTTAATGCCAAAACATATAATTATTGTCACACTTTCAGATGGAAGCCTAAGAAGAGCAATAAAGATCATACACCTACTACAAGTAAGAAGCAAAAGAAGTATAAGAAGAAGCCTACAAAACTTTTATGCTATTTTCCATTAAAATCAAGATTACAAAGATTTTTCATGTGCTCTAAGATTGTAGAGCATATGAGATGACATGCACAAGATGATAACAAAGATGGAATCTTACGGCGTCGTAGAGATGGTGAGGCATGGAAGAGGTTTGATACAATATTTCTTGAATTTTCTTCTAATCCTCGAAATGCCTACTTAGGTCTAGCTAGTGATGGTTTCAATCATTTTGGAACAATGAGTACTAATTATAGCATTTGACCTATGATTTCGGTTCCATATAACCTATCTCCTTGGTTGTGCGTGAAGCAACCAAATTTTACTCTCAATGACCATTCCAGGTCCATGTGTGCCAGGAAATAACATAGATGTATATTTACAACCCTATGAAGGAGTTGAACGAGTTGTGGAGCATGGTGTGGACACTTTTGACTCATCAAAGAATGAAATGTTTATAGTGCGAGCAACTCTTATATGGACAATTAGTGACTTTCCTGGACTTGATAGTTTGTCTGATTGGAACACACATACTAGTCTTGCATGTACCTCTTGTAATTTTGATACAGAACCTTGCTGACTTCGTCATAGTAGAAAGTGTTATTTTATTGGCCATCTTCGATTTTTAGCTAGAAATCATAAATTTAGGCTAATGAAATATTTTGATAGAAACATAGAAGAGAGGACCCCTCCAAAAAATATCAGGAGAAAATTTTTTTTCAACAAGTGAAAGATATCAATGTCACATTTGGAAAACCAACAAAATTGAATCGTAAAAGGAAACAAAACAAGCAAACAAATATTGGTGAAGATGCAACTCAACAAGAATAAAAAAAGAATATTCTTTGATCTTCCATATTGGAAATCTAACTTGTTGTGCCATAATTTAGATGCCATCCATATTGAAAAGAATATGCTTTACAACATTATATATTCTTTGCTTAATGATGAAGAATCAAAGGATCATATTGAGGCTCGAAAAGATCTACAAGATATGGGCATTAGGCATAATCTTTGGCCAGATGAAAATAATGTGTATTGGCTAACTACATTTACAGTTCCAAAAAAGAAGAAAGTGTCCTTTCTGAATGAAATGACCTCAAAAAGTACCCGAAAATGTACCTTGAAAGTGCTCGAAATTATAATCTTTATATATCTAAAAATCCATATGCAATACCTAAAATCCGACTTCATAATCTTGTTCAGGGGGTCAAATTGAGTAGGAATGGGTCTAACCCCGAATTAAGAGCAACTATAGCAAAATTTGAAAAGCGCAAAAATGTGATTTCCAGAGATAATCCTCGCCCCTGGGGCGACGCGCCAAGGGTACCCTACAATATATTTTGTGCAATATTTTTCTTGTCTAGTCCAAGACTTTTGGGTCTTGGGCCTAAGTGTTCCCATGTGTGGAAATACCTATATTTAGTCTTATTTCACCCTCATATCATTCAAGACATTCCCAAATACACTCCCAAACACTTAGAAAATATTTCATCTCCAAATTTAAAGTCTCAAAGCTCATCCGTATTCTAAGGTTCTCATTCAAGTTTCAAGTCTCCATCTCTTATCTTCTTCAAGGATTTTCCAAAGTCAAGGTATGTGAGTTTCTTTCATAGGTTCCTTCCACTCATGATACCCAAGCATTTTTTTTTACCTAAAATTACATAATTTAAAGTTGATTTACTCATGGATCTTAATGATTATGAATTTCACTACACACCATGTTGGAGTTTCATGAAATTAAGGTTGTTTTAGCATATTTTGAGCTATAAATCTAAGATCTATTGTGAGATTTGATGAATGATTTTAATGTATATTGCTTGAGGGTATTACCAAGTATCTATTGATTGTTTTACATTGAATTTTGTAGCATGATTATACTCTTGAATTGTATGATTTTACACTAGCACTACACACCCGCCTAGTGTTTGATAAAATGTCTGTTAATGGGTGTTGAAGGAACTGAAGGTCCAATATGTCTTATGAGATGAATGATTTTATGATGATGAAAGGAATGTATGTTTATGATATTCTCCTATATAGTGTTTGAATGTGACCATGCTCGACTAGGGAAGACAAGAGCCTGAGTAACCATGTCGAGGGCTTTGTACCTTGATACTCAATCAAGGGGCAAGTTCCATGATAACTAGGTTAAGGGGTTAGTACCTCAATCACCAGGGGTGATAGGGTATGAGTATCCACCAACCAATCAAGGGGTTTGTACTTTGATAATCATGTCGGGGGATTTGTACCTCGGTCACCAAGGGTGGTAGCGTGAGATGATCCACCAACCAACCAAAGGGGTTTGTACCTTGGTAACCTATGGGTTTTATATGTTGGTCTCTTCTTACACCTTGTATTACATTCATGAAAGCATGTTTTACTCGAGCATTGATCATATATGCCATATTGCTAATATGTTACCTATTGCCTACTATTATGCATTCTGGTTATGATGCTTATCTTTTGTTACATCGCATCCTACATACTTATTACATTCAAAAGTACTAAAGCATACTCTATGTCTACATGATTTTACCACGTAAGAACTAGAGCCCCACTTGATTATCCACCTCCACGTGGCTAGTACGACATCTCTCAAGCTCTTTGGTGAGTCCTCCATTTCGGGGACGATGTTTGTGATCTCACACTCTATTCTAAGACTATCTTTTTTATGTATATGTTGACTATGAGGCTGAGCCTGGTAGCTTATCTTGGCCCCCACCAAGTATCTAAGTTTTAGATGTGTTGTTAGACATATTTGTATCAAACTTGAGCTTTGACTCTCTCTTGACTCTTGATGTTTACGATATGAAAATTATCTCTTAGCCTCTTTGTCCCTATTTATGATCTTGTTGTATTTTATTACTTCCGCAACCAAGGGTAATGATATATTAAGAGGCTTGCTTAAGAACCCTTTGGGTTCCCCATGCGTCGTGACACGTCTAGGCCCTAGGCTTAGTCGTGAAAAACTTGGTATCATAGCACTAGGTTGTTAGATCCTTGAATTCCAACACAACGCATCAATTAGAGTCTTATTCATGGTTGTGTTGTGTACCACAACTTTGAGTAAGAGGCTATAAGGCGTCTTAGGAAATGTTTCTCTTCTTCATGTTCTAAGTCATACTGTAGAGTTGAAATAAGGTTCCCCCCCTAACAATTATTCTTTGCTATGCTAGATCATGCCTGACACTAGAGAAAGAAAAACTTGCACTCCCGAGGACCAACCAGTTCATGGTGAGCTCCACGATGCTCTCATTTTTCTTGCACAAGTTGTGGCTAATCTAGACAATCAAGGGGCCTAAGCCCCTCATACTCCTACACCGGCATCTCGAGTGAGGGACTACATAAGGATAAATCCTCTAGAATTCGATGGATCAAAGGTGGATGAGGACCCTCAAGAATTCACTAATAAGGTCTACAAAGTTTTGGCTATTATGGGTGTTAGATCAGAGGAGAAGGCGGAGTTGGAAACTTACCAACTCAAAGTGGTGGCACGAATATGGTTTGATCAATGGAAGGAGGAGAAGGGAATCAGCAATGTGGTGCTATGAGAGGTGTTCAAGGAGAGTTTTCTTAATCGGTTCTTCCCTCTTGAGCTTAGGGAAGCCAAATTGGTGGAATTTATGAATTTGAGACAAGGGTCTTTGAGTGTGAGGGAGTATACCATCAAGTTTAATCAACTTTCTAAATATGCTCCCCATTTGGTGGCCAACCCAAGGTCTAGAATGAATAAATTTGTGATGGATGTTTCTAACTTGGTGAGTGAGGAATGTCAGTTTGCCATGTTGGTTAGTGATATAGATTTGTCCCAGTTGATGACCTATGTTGAGCAAATGGAGGAGGATAAGTTGAGAAAGAGGAGAGGTAATGAGGCCAAGAGGGCCCGCTTTTAAGGTAGGTTCCAAAGTCAAAAGGATGGTCGGTCCCAACAAGGCCAATTGTCTTCTCATGCTTCTAATAGGGGGCTTGCCAATGACTTTCCAAGGGACCAAGGTGTTGGTGTGTGGTCCCTAATGGTGTGTGTCCAAAATGTGGTAAGCGCCATGGGGTCCCATCTTTGAAGGACACTAATGCATGTTATGGGTGTGGAGAAGTTGTCACAAAAAGGTTAAATGTCCTCATAATCGCAATAAGGGTAAAAATGTTTGTCTACAAGGTGCTAATACAGTTCCTTTAGGAAGGGGTGATCAACAAGGTGGTGCCCCAAGGTACACCCGATTTTATGCTTTGCATGGGAGGCAAGGGGTTGATGAGATGCCCGACGTTGTTACTGGTATGTGAAAAGTCTTTGATTTTAATGTGTATGCATTGATTGATCTGGGTGTCACTCTTTCTTTTATTACCCTCTTTGTTGCCAAAACATTTCATGTTGAGCCCGAATTGTTGTGTGAGTCATATAAGGTGTCTACTCCTATTGGTGTATCTATTGTTGCTTGAAAGTTCTATAGAAATTTTTCCATTTGCATCTTGCATAAAATATTGCCTTGTGATCTTGTTGAGTTGGACATGGTTGATTTTGATGTCATTCTTGGTATGGATTGATTACATGCATACTATGCTTCTATTAATTGTATAATCTGTAGAGTCAAATTCCAATTCCCAAATAAACCTATTCTTGAGTGGGGAGTCATGATGTGATGGTCAAGGGTAGGTTCATCTCATGCATTAAAGCCCATAAGTTGATCTCTAAGGGTTGTTTCTATCATCTTGTGAGGATTAGGGATGTAGAGTCTAAAGTCCTTCCATAGAGTTGGTTCCAGTGGTAAATGAGTTTCTTGATGTCTTTCCAAATAACCTCCCCGGTGTTCCACCCAAAAGAGAAATAGATTTTGGTATGGACCTCCTCCCTGATACTCAACCCATTTCTATCCCCCTTTATTGTGTGGTCCCGGTGGAGTTAAAAGAGTTGAAGGAGAAATTAAGGGACTTGTTGGAAAAGTGTTTTATTAGGCCTAGCCAATCACCTTATGGTGCACCGGTGTTGTTTGTGAAAAAGAACGATGGGTCTCTTAAAATGTGTATTGACTACCGACAACTTAATAGGATCGCCATAAAGAATAGATATCCTCTTTCAAGGATTGATGATTTGTTTGACAAATTGCAAGGGTCTAGCCACTTCTCTATGATTGATTTTCGGTCAGGGTACCATCAAGTGAAGGTGAGGGAGTGTGGTATTCCAAAGACGTCCTTCCGGACTAGGTATGGGCATTTTGAGTTTGTTGTGATGTCCTTTGGATTGACCAATGCACCTGATATCTTCATGGATCTTATGAATAGGGTCTTCAAACCCTATGTTGATTCATTTGTTGTGGCATTCGTTGATGATATTTTGATATATTCTCATAATGAGGAGGAGCATAGATAGTAGTATTGCAAAGATGGAGGGAAGAGAAGTTGTATGCTAAATATGAGATGTGTGAATTTTGGTTGAAAGAAGTTGCCTTTCTAGGTCATGTAATGTCAGGGTATGGTAGATCCTAAAAAGACGGATGTGATTAGAAATTGACTTGGAGCATTGACCCGGTCGGATATTAGGAGCTTCTTTTAAGTAGGGATTACTATCAGGGGTTTGTGAATGGGTTCTATTCTATTGCCTCTCCCATGACAAAGTTGACTCAAAAGAAGTCAAATTTATGTGGTTTGAAGAGTGTGAAAGGAATTTCCAAACATTGAAAGATAAGCTTGTGTCTGCTCCTATATTGTTACTATCGGAAGGGCTAAAGGTATTCATTGTGTATTGTGATGCATCCTGGGTTGGTTTGGGTTGTGTGTTGATACAAAACGGGAAGGTGATAGCTTATGCTTCTAGACAACTCAAAGTGCATGAAAAGAATTGTCCTACCCATGATCTAGAGTTAGCCTCCAGGATCTTTGCTTTGAAAATTTGGCATCACTATTTGTATGGGGTGCATGTTGATATGTTCACTGATCATAAAAGCCTCTAATATGACTTAACTCAAAATGATCTCAACTTGAGGTAAAGAAGGTGATTAGAACTCCTTAAGGATTATGACATGAGTGTGCATTATCATTCTGATAAGGCTAATATGGTGGTGGATGCTTTGAGTAGGGTGTCTATGGGTAGCATTGCTCATGTTTATAATGGTGGCATAGGGATGGCTTGGGAGGTCTATCGGTTGGCTAGATTGGGAGTTAGGTTGGAAGAGGTTGATGATGGTATTGTTGTTGTTATTGATGGTTCTAAATATTCATTGGTTGAGGAGGTGAAAGCTAAACAAGATCTTGATCCCTCATTGCTAGAATTGAAGGCAGTGGTAACAGATGGGAAGGTGGAGGTTTTCTCCAAAGGGGGAGATGGTGCCCTTAGGTACCAAGGTAGGTTGTGCGTTTGTTGTTTTGATGGCTTAAAGGAAAGGATTCTTGATTGAAGCTCATGGTTCTTCTTACTCTATTCACCCCAGGTCTACTATGACGTATAGAGATTTGAGAGAGGTGTATGGGTGGGGAGACATGAAAAGAGACATTGCCAAATTTGTATCTGGTTGCCATAGTTGCCAACAAGTCAAAGCCGAACACCAAAGACCGGATGGCCTATCCTAAGACATAGAGATTCCTACTTGAAAGTGAGAAGAGAATAATATGGATTTTGTGGTTGGATTGCCCAAGACTATAAAGGGTTTTGATTCCATTTGGGTTGTAGTTGATAGGATGACAAAATCGGCTCACTTTCTGCCAGGGCTGAAGATTATGATAGGCTATACATTCATGACTTGGTCAGATTGCATGGGGTTCCTTTTCCATTATATCGGATTGTGGTGCATAATTCACATCAACTTTTAGAGGTCCTTCCAAAGAGGTCTGGGAACCAAGGTAAAGCTTACTATGCCTTTTCACCCTCAAACGGATGGCCAAATCGAAAGAACTATCCAAACACTTGAGAACATGCTTAGGGATTATATATTAGAGCTTAAGGGTAGTTGGGATGATCATCTTCCATTTATTGAGTTTGCATATAACAATTGCTATTATTCAAGCATTAGTATGACTTTTGTTGA
Source organism: Solanum ossicruentum (assembly GCA_025774065.1). Classification (NCBI taxonomy): domain Eukaryota; kingdom Viridiplantae; phylum Streptophyta; class Magnoliopsida; order Solanales; family Solanaceae; genus Solanum; species Solanum ossicruentum. Next base: position 15,388 of record JAOTQR010077985.1, read on the forward strand.
GGCACTCTATGATAGATGTTGTAGATCACCGGTTGAGTGGTTTGAGGTTAGAGAGGTGGCTTTGTTAGGTCCAAAGATGGCTGTGGATGCTATGGAGAAGGTAAGGATGATTAGAGAAAGGATAAAAATAGCCCAAAGTCGCCAAAAGTCTTATGCCAATGTGAGAAGGAGGGAGCTTGAGTTTAAGGTTGATGATTAGGTCTATTTGAAGGTGTCACCCATGAAGGGTGTGGCCTATTTCGGTAAGAAGGGAAAGTTATGCCCCAGATATGTGGGTCCTTCTAGGGTGATAAGGAGGATTGGTAAGGTTTCCTATGAGTTGGATTCACCTAGTGAAATGGACTTGGTTCATCCGGTCTTTCATGAGTCTATATTGAGGAAGTGCGTGGGTGATCCTAATGCCATTGTGCCTCTTGATGTTATGGGGGTGGTTGAAGACAACTTATCACATGAAGAGGTTCTAGTAGAGATCTTTTATAGGCAAGTGAAGAGGTTGAGGAACAAGGATGTTGCTTCCATTAAGGTTTTTTGGAGGAACCAACAAGTCGAATGTGCTAGTTGTGAGGCCGAAGCGAACATGCAAAAGCAATGCCCTTATATTTTCCATTTTACTCAACCCTGAAGTACTAATTCTAGGTCTTCTATGTGATGTCATCCTCATGTTCCAGCCCCTAAGTCATTTGCATGCATTCATGTTTACATTGATAAAGTTCATGGTGATTTTACACTTATGTTGAGACTTTGAAAATGGTGAATTAAGTATGTTGTTGCATTCTTATTAAGACTAATTTTTTCATGATTACTGTTCTCATATATGTTTCTTTGACATTCGGAGATGAATGTTCCCAAGGGGGAGATATTGAAACGACCCCAAAAAGTGCACGAAAAAGTGCCTGGAATCGTAATTTTCATATATCTCAAAATTCATATGCAATACCGAAAATCCGACTTTATATTCTTGTTTATGGGGTTAATTTAGTGGAAAATGAGTCTAACCCCAATTTAAGAGCAACCGTAGCAAAATTTGAAAATCGCAAAAATGCGATTTCCAGAGACGATCCGTGCCTCTGGCCGATGCGCCAAGCTCGCCCTACAGTGTATTTTGTACATTATTTTTCTTGTCTAGTAGAAGGGTTTTGGTTCTTGGACCTAAGTGTTCCCATGCGTGAAAATGCCTATACTTAACCTTATTTCACCCTCATATCATTCAAGATATTCCCAAATACACTCCCACACACTTAGACGATATTTCATGTCCAAATTTCAAGTCTCAAAACTTATCCAGATTCTGAGGTTCTCATTCAAGCTTCAAGTCTCCATCTCTAATCTTCTTCAAGGATTCTCCAAAGTCAGGGTATGTGGGTTTCTTTCATGGGTTCCTTCTACCCATGATACCCAAGCTTCCTTTTACCTAAAATTTCATGATTTAAAGTTGATTTACTTATAGGTCTTAATGATTATGAATTTCGATGAACACTATGTTGGGGTTTCATGAAATTATGGTTGTGTTAGCATATTTTGAGCTATGAATCTAAGATCTACTGTGAGATTTGACAAAGAGTTTTGATGTATATTTCTTGAGGATGTTACCAATATTTATTTAGTGGTTTTACATTGAATTTTCTAGCATGATTATACTCTTGAATTGCATGATTTTACACGAGCACTACACACCCACCAAGTGTTTGATAAAATATTCAGTTAATGGGTATTGGAGGAATTGAAGGTACAATGTATGTCTTATGAGATGAATGACTTTATGATGATGAAAGGAATGTATGTTTATGATATTCTCCTATGTAGTGTTTGAATGTGACCATGCCCGACTTGGGGGGATAAGAGCCCGGGTAACTATGTCGAGGAGTTTTGTACCTTGATAGTCAATCAAGGGGCTAGTTCCTTGATAACCGGGTTGAGGAGTTAGTACCTCAATCACCAAGGGTGGTAGGATATGAGTATCCACCAACCAATTAAGGGGTTCTTACCTTGATAACCATGTCGGGGTTTTATACCTTGGTCACCAAGTGTGGTAGCATGAGACGATCCACCAACCAACCAAACGAGTTTGTACCTTGGTAACCTATGAGTTTTATATGTTGGTGTCTTCTTATACCTTATAGTACATTCTATGTAAGCATGTTTTACTCGAACATTGATCATACATGTCATATTGCTAATATGATACCTATTTTCTATTATTATGCATTTTGGTTGTGATGCTTATCTCTTGTTGCATTGCATCCTGCATACTTAGTACATTCAAACGTACTAACACATACTCTATGCCTACATGATGTTACCATGTAGGAATCGAAGCCCCACTTGATCATCCTCCTCCATGTGGCTAGTACGACATCTCTCAAGCTCTTTGGTGAATCCTTCATTTTAGAGATGATGTTTATGATCTCATACTATGTTCTAAGACTATCCTCTTTTTATGTATATGTTGACTATGAGGGTGAGTCTGGTAGCTTGTCTTGGCCCCCACTAAGTATCTAAGTTTTAGAGGTGTTATTGGACATGTTTGTATTATACTTGAGCTTTGATTCTCTCTTGATTCTTGATGTTTATGATATGAAAATTGTTCCTTAGCCCCGTTTGTCCCTACTTACTATCTTATTGTATTTGATTGCTTCCACAACAAAGGATGTGTAATGATGTATTAAGAGGCTTGATTGGGATCCCTTCGGGTTCCCTATGCATCGTGTCACGTCTAGGCCCTAGGCTTAGGTTATGACAATAAAGTCTTTAAAGAGTATCTCAATATCAGATGGTTATTCAAGTAATATATCTCGTTGTATTTATTTGGGTCAAAAAAGGATCTTTGGATTAAAGAGTCATGATTGTCATACCCTTATGGAACAGTTTTTACCAATAGCAATTCACAATGTTCTTCCAAATGAAGTTGTTACAACTTTGATAGAGTTTTTTTTTCTTGTTTTAGGTAGCTTTGTATAAAGATCTTAACAATCTCAGATCCTGAAAAGCTACAAAATTGAATTGTGAAAACTCTGAGCCAACCTGAACTGTTAACTCAGATTTCGAAAAAATAGTGACTTCTAGAGCATGGATATTTTATCATAAAAGTGACTTCCTGAGCAGTCATGTTTTGATGATTTGATCCTCTCATTTACATTACAACAAAAGATTTGCAAATAAAATTAGTTTTTATATTAGCTTAACAAGGACTACTTTGTGCTGCTGCTGCATGTTCTCACTTTCATGCTATTGATTCAATTTCGAAAATTTCTCTACCGCCACGTGTTTTGTTTGTGTAGGAAAAAAATCAAGTTAACTTTGAGTCAAAATACCAGAGATGAGTCTGTCATTTCGCCAAATGATGTTGTTGGTAAGATTCAAGAAAAGAGCACTCTAGAAGGGTTAGATGCATGGGATTAGGAGTTTGTAATATCCCTCATGTGCTTCGCAATGCCTTATAAGTGTATTTCTTGAATATCTCAAAATTCTAGTATGATTTCGAAAATATGAATTCATATTCTTGTTCAGGGAGCAAAATTGAGTGGGAAAAGGACAACTTTAAGATTTTAGAAGACCCGTAGTAAAAGATAATTTTTGCAATGGGCACCAGAAATAGTGTGCATGCGCGCCCAGGGTGCGACATGCCTGGGGCGCGGTACAGTGTTATTTTAGGTGCGCGTCTAGTTCGCATCGGGCCTAATGCACAGACCAGTGTAATATTTTTCCTATTTTTCATACTTCATCTAAGGGCATTTGGGTAAAACCCAATGCCCATTTAAACGTAAAAATCCTCCATCCTTAACCATTTTTCAACTCTACAACTCAAAAAAAACCCTCTCGAAAACTCTCCAAAATATTATCAAAACCCCTATTCAAATTCAAGGATGTCAAGAACAAACTTTAGATTTCAAGAACCCAAATTAAGTCTCAAGTCTTCCTCAATTCAATTTCAAGAAATTCAAGGTTTAAGGTATGTGGGTCTTCATCCATGGGTCCTTTCACCCATGGAGCCCAACCTTCTCATTTTATAAAAATTACATGATTTCAAATTATATTCCTTATGGGTATCTCTTATTATGCATCATGAATGTAGATTATGTTGGATTTTATCAATCATTAATAGATTATGCATGAATGTCTATTTTAAGCTTATTAGATGAGTTGGTTTATGTCTATTGAGACTATGCATGATATAAGCTATGAATACTATGAACTATTGTGAACTTTTGAGATGGATTTCATGATACCCAAAATAAGGGTTTTACTACTATGTTGGTGGGTTGATTTACATGACTCTAAATTGGATGATTTTACTCTTTTATGGTTATTACTTTATAAATTGCATGGTTTGTACATGTTTTCAAATACCCACCATGTTTGATTGAACTACATGGTAAGGATTCTCAAGTTAAAGATGAATTATTGCATGATTTGCAAGTCAAGTGATTTCATGATAATTATGGGCTTCCAAGCATGTATGAAACTCACAAAAGATTTTTATGATTTACAAGTGAAAAATTGAGCCCTTATTCTATAATTTCACCCTCTTGTGAGCCAATTATGTTTAATTGATGGGTCAAAAATGATTACTATTTTAGTCTCACGTTCAAGTTAAGGTCACTCGTAGGGGTCAAACATGTTCAAGTTTCTACCCTCATGTGAAATGCAATACCTACTAGAAGGGGTCAAGTCCATGTATCGTTTTCTACCCCTAGTGTAAGGTATATGCCTATGTAAGGGTCAAGTATGTGAATGAGCTACTCATGTCAAGTTGTCATGTCTTTAAGAGTTACTCATATTATGATTATATTTATGATTATTTCAAGTATTCTATGGGATTAGACTTAGAACTGATTGAGGGTTAAGGTAGGGTATCGACTCAAGGAGTCCTTATATAAAGTCTTTAGTCTCTAAAATATGTGCCACTATAGGATTATATTATTTTCCAAAAAAAAGCTTTACTAGTGGATCCATCTAGTTCATTTTTCCCCTCAAATGGGGTCAAGTATGGTTTACTTTGGCAAGTAGACCACAACTTTCCAAGGGGTTGTCATGCTTTGGAATTCCAAGTAGTAGCTTGCTTGGTCTTATATGTTTGTTAAGGTCTCCTCCCACATATATATGTTATATATGTAAGTTAAATATCTACATGTATGTTTTATTACAAGCATTGATCATACATGTCATATTGAGATTACATTCATTGTCTGTGATTATGCATTTTGATTATGACTTACGTATTTATTGCATTGCAACCTGCATAGTTAGTATATTCCAAATACTAAAGCATACTCTATGCCTACATGATATCACCATGTAGGGACCAGAGCTCCTATTGATCACCCTCCTCCACGTGGCTAGTTCGGTTCATTTGAAGAAAGCTTTTGGCAAGTTCTCAACTCTGAGGACAATATCTACTTTTCATGCATGTTTGTTAACACTTTATTATGCATATTTTGGATACTTACTAATGAGGGTGACCCCGGAAGATGTTTTGGCCCCCGCCGCATCTACTAGTAGAGGTGTTGTTAGATATTATGTTGGTTTGTATTTATAAGTTTGACTCCAATTATTCTTATGCTATTATGAAAGACTTCACTTGGTCCCACTTCCCTTCTTATTAATGTCATTTTTTG